>JAPMOQ010057778.1:477712-525337 GCA_026543055.1 Argiope trifasciata
TGGAAAGATTTTCGAAACTCGACTTAAAAAGTTAAAGACTTTCGTGACAATTTAATGACTATACAAAAGTGTCTTTTAAAGTTTCAATAAAATTCTTTTAAAAAAAGAATTAAGATTTAATGGTTTATTTCTTCTAAAATTTAATAGCCTGAAAGCTTTATCTTCATTTAAACTCTTTCTGAAATTCACACGAAGTATATTAAATGAAAGCACCGCTTATGCATTGTATAATTAGGATCCAATATTTAGTTTTATCCCTACCAATAATAAGGAAGAATTTGGGACCATTGATTCTCGTGACTCATGAGTGTTAGAATTACAGTTATCAACTAGGCACAGATATATATGGGTTGATGAAAATAGGCACTCTGGGAGAATATGGGGGAAATCTCACTTAGAATTTATTAAAAAATAGCGAATTTTTATGTTTTTGAAACATATTTTCTAAAAATATGTTTTTATATGATTTCGGAATTATAAAAAATAATTGTCTACTTCATTATATTTTGTTAGTTGTGGTGCAATTTTTATACAAATTTTAACAAAATGATAAAATATTCCAGCTCTGTTCTGAGCAATACTTATCTTTCTGGCATTGAAATTCAACACGTTTGCATTATTTCAAAAAATATATAATCCTGCATTTTACTAACGTTAAAAGCTATAATAAGAATGATTTAAAACAAGAATTGATATCTTAGCATTTTGTGTTTTGATTTCTGAAGATGGAAGTTAAATTTTAATTTTATATTCTATAATTATCACCAACAAAATGTTTCGATTTGTTCCTTTATTTTGAATGTTCCTTTAAAAAATGTTTCTTTCAAATTCCTCATAAAATAATAAGTAAATTTCGGCATGATTTCCCTAATGCTACTGATGTTTACTCTTTGCCGTTTTTTTAGACGGAATCATTAATTTTTACTTTGAATTTTTAAAATAAGAATTTGACCTGAAATTTTGAATAAAAATATCATATATCCTTGCTGCAAATCTTAACTGCATATACACTGATGGAAAAAAAATCCCAACACCAAGAAAAAATTATTGTACAGTAATGAAATTTTAGGAATGCATTTGTCTAGGTAACGTATTTAATTGATTAAAGTTTCAAGATCACAGGCAGAGCCATTGACGAGAAGAGCCATATCAAATGTGAAATGTTGGTACATTAGTAACCGGTGTAACCCCCAGAATTTTGAATGCAAGCATGCAAACGTGCATGCATTGTGTCGTACAGGTGTCGGATATCAGTTTGTGGGATGGAGTTCCATGCCTATTGCACTTGGGTGGTCAATGCAGGGACGGTTAATGCTGCAGTGGATGACGCTGGAGTTGTCGTCCAATGATGTCCCATACGTGCTCGATTGGAGAAAGATGTGGTGATCTAGCAGGCCAAGGCAACATGTCGACACTCTGTAGAGCATGTTGGGTTACAACAGCGATATGAGGGCCAGCGTTATCCTGTTGGCAAACACCCCCTTGAATGCTGTTCATGAATCGCAGCACACTAGACTGACAGTATCACTAGACTGACCTACAAATTTGCAGTCAGGGTGCGTGGGATAACAACCAGAGTGTTCCTGCTGTCATACGAAATTGCTCCCCAAACCATAACTCCTGGAGTAAGCCTTGTGTGTCTAGGCCGCAGACAGGACACTAGCAGGCGTTCACCTGGCCTCCTTCTAACCAATAAACGGCTATCACTGCGACCAAGGCAGAACCGGCTTTCATCAGAACACACAACAGATCTCCACCCCGTCCTCCAATGAGCTCTAGCTTGACACCACTCACGTCGCAAACGGCAGTAGTTTGGAGTCAGTTGAATGCATTTTTTAGGGCGTCTGGTTCGGAGCTGTCCTTGAAGTAACCGATTTGTAACAGTTTGTTGTGTCACTGTGGTGCCAACTGCAGCTCGAATTTCAGCTGCAGACGCAGTACGATTAGCCACAGCCATACGTCGAATACGACGGTCTTCCCTCTCAGTTGTACCACGTGGCAGCCAGGAACCTGGTCTTCTTGAGGCAGTACTTTCCCTTGACCACTGCTGCCAATGCTCATGCACAGTAGAAACATTCTTGCCAAGTCTTTTAGCAATATCGCAGAAAGAAAACCCACCTTCTCGTAGCTCTACAACAGGACCTCGTTCAAACTCAGTGAGCTATTGATAATGGCTTCTTCGTCTTCTCAGAGGCATCCTTGACTAACATTAACCCAGTACGTGAAATCTCAACTGTAAATAACGATCACGAACTTTTCAGCAATTATTTAAAGCAAACCTCATTTGAAGGTTCATAGTGTCACTACTAGCGCCACACTTACGCGCGTAGCTCGAAATTTGAACCGACGTCATCTTTCAGATGTATAAACACGCCTACCGAATTTCGTTTATCTAGCACAGCTCCTTCCTAGTGTTGGGATTTTTTTTCCATCAGTGTTTTTGATCTTATAATGCCTTTGCTACATATCTTTGAGTAACGTCCATACCAAATTGTACCAAACATGTATTTCAAATTATTCTTAAAATATTTTCATTCCTATTACGACAATTAGAAACTTTTCAAATTAAAAAAAATCAGGTCTAAAGAAACATGTTTTATTTTAAAAACATACTAATGCAAAAGGTGGAAAGTCCAATTTAAAATTTTCATACCTCCAAAAACATTGTGTAACATTCATAAAATAGGTTAAAGTTGTGACTATATCAAATGTATATAAAAATAATGTATAAAATTATTAAATGAAAATGTAAAGAAAAACATACTAAGGAAATAAAATAGTTTTTCTGTATAATGAATATATAAAATAAATTGATCCAAATGTTCTATGTGCTAATCTTAGAAATTTAAATATATTACAGGCTACAAATTTGCGCACAATATATACAAAATAGGGAAGTTAGAATTTAGTGCAGAAACACAAAAAAGTCAAAAAGAGTTTTCTTAAAAAGTGAATTTAATAATTTACTTCCTAAATAACTATTTGATTGGGCATGTAAATAGTGAGTTTAATTAAAAAATATTCAAAAAAAATCATTCATTTGTATGTTTCTCTGTTCTTTTTCTAATGAGAATTAATAAAAATAATCTTGCCACAAAGAATATCTTAGAACAATGTTTTCTTACATTTTATTTTAATGTTTTTTTATCCTGCAGTATGCTTATTGAATGGCGGCAACACGTTACTCAAATGATTTTCTGTTATATAAAATTTGAAATATATATAAATATATAACAAATCTGAAAATTATAAATTTATAAAAAATTAAATAAAAATGAGAACCTTAGTTGTAATAATCCTTATCAAGTATTGTGATAAATTAAGAAAAAAAATGCTATTATTTAATTTAGATAAATTCCCAATATTTCAAGGATATTTTTAATCAATTTTTGTAATAATCAATTTGGAGATGAAGAAGTTCCTGGAAGAGAGAAAGGAAATTTCAATATTTAAATTTCGTATAATAAATTGAATCTATGCGCATATTGATAAAAGTGAGGTAATATATCTTTACTTCCATAATTGAAATCACATTTACCAATTGTTGTATCATATTTATACTCTCCCAAATAATCCAATGAAAAACTCCTTGAAGAAAGGGACATAAAAAAAAATTACAATCGTATCTTTATTTTTATACCAAATAGAAAATAAATCATTTGCTGCTTTACATTTTCTTTCCAAATTTTGAAGAATAATAGTTAAGTTGCCGAAAAAGATAGAAATTAAAGGATGTCAAATATTCTCAGGTGGTTTTCGATACATATCAACAAATAGCCAAATGCACTACCAGCTAAATTTATGAATGCTAAAATTAGAATTAAACACATAATAGTCCCTGTCACAATATCCAGAAGCATTTCCAGACATTTCACTGCAAACGGGATCATTCTCCTTCACGGCATATCTTCAGAAATAAGCGACGTCGATTTCTTAATTATATTTCCTCATATCTAAAAGTTTATTAAAATAATAAAAGCATCGGTAAATTAATAATTTTTATCACATAATTTCAAATCAATTGGATCGAATACCAATGCAATGTCAATTTTCTTTATAGAAAATTAGAGTTGCGACTTAGAGTCTTCGAGTGTGCAACAATGGGTTTAAGATCATTGATTCACAAGATTAATTCTTCCCCTTGATCCTTTCGTAGAAGGGCTTTGCAGCTGATTTATTGGGAAGCTTGAAAGGACAGGCTTAAGGTGCAGTTCAGATCTCGGACATCCTTTGTCCACAGATGTCTTTTCAGCTTAACACGTAAGAATCCTCATCAATCCTTGCAAGTCTGGGTTAAAGGAGATCAGTGATTACGATGACGATTACAGAATCGGAATCGGGAGATAAATTACGAAATCTAGAGAAAAGTTTGTGTAAAAATAATAAATGGAAAATAAAAAGTGATTTTTTTTAACTTCTTTATATAACTTAGGTAAGATTGAAGGAAGATGCGATTCGAAGTGATTCTGCTTGAAGATTTATTGGCGGAAGAAGGCCTGATAAATAATATCTAGTGAAGGTGTGATTTGGAAAAAAAAGTTTAATTAAAAGGTTTCAGGTTTCCATTAAGAAAAGTAGATCCGCAATTTGACCTTAATAATTTCATAATTTGGTATCAATTAAAATGTTGTTGATTTTTTTAAAATTCTGTTTGCAAAAAATGCAAACAATTTTCGAATTATACTTCCATATAAAATCCGTATACTATATAACATGTACTCTATTTTATGTGTTATATGACATATAGCCTATTTTATATACCATATTACTTATAGCCTATTTGCTATATCACCTTACTTATAGCCTATTTTATATACTATATGACATATAGCTTATATCAAATACCTTGTTTATTGATAACTTATCATTGATTAATATGTTCATGCTTTGTTAACAGAAATAGCTTTTCCTTTCTCTCTAGCTTTGTATATATATATATATATATATATATATATATATGTTGCCTAAAACTCTGCATTTTCAAAAAATATTTTTAAACATAAAATGTAGAAATTCAAAATATATTAAAAGAAAACTCAAAAACTCTTATTTTCAAAGATATGAGTCATTAGGTTTCCATTTATATTGTTTGAATAAATCAAACTGCATCGATGTTATATTAAATTTTTATTAATTTTCAGCAAAATAAAATTACTAAGACTTTCAACATTGATTATATTTTTTATTTTTAGCTATGATTTTATAAGCATATAAATACGTGTTAGAAATATTGCTAAATAAATAAAAATCAAATTATAAATAGGAATTTTACAAACAAATAATCAGTATATTAAAATAAACTTTCGAGTGTAAAGAAAATTATAATTAAAATTTTTTGATATATTTTAAATTTATGTGATTATTCTTTACATTTGATGCCGTTAATGGATTTTTATTTTTATTTTATCAGCTTCGGATATCGAGAATTTTGGTAGAATGAAGATCATTACAATCCAAGCAGTGGAAACAAGAGGACCCATGTTTTCGAAAACATTTCATTATTCCTCACATTTTTCAAAAAACAAAGAAAAACAAGAAGACGACATAAACACGCACACTTCAGCAGAACAACATCTCATCTCTTTATTTACAATCGCAATGCATGTGATGCCTACCTAATGACTCATCGGCATCTATTATCCAGAAGAGGAGATAAAGTAATGCAACTGCTGTAGGATTATAATATAGGTTATAAAATTAATAATTCGTTGGCAATATGCCTTCAAATATTAAGGAATTCCTCGAATTTATATTTAATGTTTATTGAATTTTAATTAAATTTTATCAAACTGATTATCGTCGTTTATATTTTGGTTACCAGATTTTTGAAAAAGAGTATTTCATTATAAATAGTAAGTTTGATAAAAATTCCCTTAATATTTAAACGTTCTGCTCAAATTTAAATTTTATACAGATTTCCCAGTTAGGTTATCTAACAAACTAAGGTAATCATTTCTGTGTGCCATTAAAGAATTCTTTAAATATTTTTATTTCTCTTCTAAAAAATAATTTTATACATCATAAATAAAGAAGAAGTGTATTTATTTATTATTATTTACTTTCTTCGTATCTTTGTTTACAATATTTAAGGATATAACCTTTGTGCAAAAACACTCTATTATCTTTTAGTTTTTTAAATTAATAGATATTAAAAGGACATAAAAAAAACTTCACAAACAAAATTGTCTTTTAAGAGTGAATTTTTCAAAAAGAAATATATATCTAATATTCAATTTTCCGGTGAAGAAATATTTAATTAAATAAAATATCTATTTACATTTTTTAGTTTAATGACTATTAACAAAAACCAAAATGTTCAGGTGTCTGAAAAACAGTCATTTTCTAAAGGAAGAATAAAAAAACTCTATATAAAAGGAAAAAATGCATATCCTAAAAAAAATTCTTAATAGTCTTGAGGTTACCATGCATAAGTTTAACCTGAAAATGAAATGCACATTAAAAGCTACATTCCCGATGATAAAAACTCAGGCCAACAATTTTCAACATCATAAAACTTTTTACGACTTTTCTCCAGGATAACTCCACAAATGTTGATAAAACACATGAAGTAATTTGATTTTTAAAAAATTCTTTTCACACTTTTTTAGTTCGTAAATCATTTTTATCGCAAAGGATTACGAGTGTCTTTGATACTCAACGGGTTTGTTCCTTTTTTTTAACTGTGTACATCAGGCACGAAATTCCGTAATAAAATGGGAATATCATGTGGACATCCACAGTTGCAGTTATTATGAAGTAGTTTATATAAATAAGTTAAAATTAAGTAAACAGAAACTCTGAAGGCATCGTTAAAGTTTATGTTTTGTCATGTATTTTAGCATCAGAAGACTTTTAATTTTACCTCCATCAAAAGTCCTAAAGAGAAGTAATTTCTTAATAGTTATGTTTATGGAGTATGAAATTTGGGTTCCTTGAATATAATTTTTTATGGCAAGGATAATGCTTACTTTTACGATTTTTATTTTTATAAGCGGAAGAAATTTCAAATTCTGGAATGCGTTGATAATGGGCATAGCAAATAATTACATTGGATTTATTTTAGGTTATATTTTTATGTACATCTTTAAAAAATTTATAAACAGGAAAGGATAGCAATTTTAAGACAAGTTAATTTTTTTGCAATGCTATGAAAAGAGATAATTTTAAAGATACATATGGAGCAGCTAATTACGTTAGGTACATCTGAAACAAACATAATATTAAAAAAATTAAGCTATAGATGTGTATTCAATGAAAAAAATTCGTAAACTGGTACATATTGTATAAATATGACAGAAAAACTACTACTCTTTAAACACACAGTATCACCACATTATAAGAGGATATTATTTAACTATCTAAATTCATTATACATTGCAAATTAAAAATTTCTGTTAATTTTGAAGGCATTTAATTAGGCATTACTGTAATTAGGCATTTTTGAAGACATTACTGTACAGTTTAATAATCAAAAATTAAACAATAACGCATTTCTAAATTATCAAATTATGATATATAAAATGTTCCAAAAGTCAAGATGAACTTTAAAAATGAATAATTCGAAAACGAATAAAGATAAAAAAGATGCAGTTTGCACTAAAAGGATGGAAATTATGGCAGATTTTCTGTGACTGCAATACAAAATAGTTATATTGGCGACGAACACATGGCGTTGTCTGATTTCAAATGTAGGATTATAAAAGGATGTAAAAGGGAGCAAGTGCAGCAGGTAATTGTAGCCGAAGCTTATATGCATCAACATGCAGTGCATAGTTTAGAAATCCCTCTTAGTTAAACTGCACTGATGGAAAAAATCCCAACACTAGAAAGGAGCTGTGCTAGATAAACGAAATTTGGTAGGCGTGTTTATACATCTGAAAGATGACGTCGATTCGCGCGTAAGTGTGGCGATAGTAGCGACACTATGAACATGAAAATGAGGTTTGCTTTAAATAAGCGCTGTAAGGTTCGTGAACGTTATTTACAGTTGAGATTTGACGTAGTGGGTTAATGTTAGTCAAGGATGCCTCTGAGAAGACGAAGAAACCATTATAAACAGCTCACTGTGTTTGAACGAGGTCATGTTGTAGGGCTACGAGAAGGTGGGTTTTCTTTCCGTGATATTGCTGAAAGACTTGGCAGGAATGTATCCACTGTGCATGAGTATTGGCGGCAGTGGTCAAGGGAAGGTACTGCCTCAAAAAGACCAGGTTCCGGAGGCCACGTGGTACTACTGAGAGGGAAGACCGTCGTATTCGGCGTATGGCTGTGGCTAATCGTACTGCGTCTGCAGCTGAAATTCGAGCTGCAGTTGGCAACACAGTGACACAACGAACTGTTACAAATCGGTTACTTCAAGGACAGCCCCGAGCCAGACGCCTTGTACAGTGCATTCCACTGACTCCAAACCACTGCCGTTTGCGACGTGAGTGGTGTCAAACTAGAGCTCATTGGAGGACGGGTTGGTGATGTGTTGTGTTTTCTGATGAAAGCCGGTTCTGCCCTGGTCGCAGTGATAGCCGTTTGTTGGTTAGAAGGTGGCCAGGTGAACGCCTGCTAGTGACCTGTCTGCGGCCTATACACACAGGGCCTACTCTTGGAGTTATGGTTTGGGGAGCAATTTCGTACGATAGCAGGAGCACTCTCGTGGTTATCCCACGCACCCTGACTGCAAGTTTGTACGTCAGTCTAGTGACACAACCTGTTGTGCTGCCATTCTAGAACAGCATTCAAGGGGGTGTTTTCCAACAGGATAACGCTGGCCCTCATGCCACTGTTGTAACCCAACATGCTCTACAGAGTGTCGACATGTTGTCTTGTACTGCTAGATCACCAGATATTTCTCCAATCGAGCACGTATGGGACATCATTGGACGACAACTCCAGCGTCATCCACAACCAGCATTAACCGTCCATGCATCGACCGCCCAAGTGCAACAGGCACGGAACTCCACCCCACAAACTAATATCCGACACCTGTACGACACAATGCATGCACGTTTGCATGCTTGCATTCAAAATTCTGGTGGTTACACCGGTTACTAATATACCAACATTTCACATTTGAAAGGGCTCTTCTCGCCAATGGCTCTACCTGTGATCTTGAAACTTTAATCAATTAAATACGTTACCTAGACAAATGTATTCTTAAAATATCATTACTGTACAATAATTTTTTCTTGGTGTTGGTATTTTTTTCCATCAGTGTATATTAAAGAGAATTCAGAAATTGCTACTGAGGCATTGATAGAATGTCGCTATATAAAGGGTATGCGTAGCAGCAAAGGACCAACAACGTTTTCTGCGTTGAAGAAAATGATGAAAGAATTTGAATTCACAGGCTCTTTGGTGTCACGTCCAAGAAGTGGACATTCCTCAGCAGTCGTTACTTTTGCCAAAACATTGGAGCGGACGGTGGAATCCATGCTGGCAGTTTCTTCACATGGGGAGTGCAGTGCTCGAGAAGTTAGGCAGACAGGAGTATCATACAGAATAGTCTGAAGAGCAATGCGAATAACTCTGAAATGGTGTTTCTACAAGTCGAAACATTACCAAGAACTGAAATCTCCTGACTTCGCCTTTCGCCAAGATTTTAGAAATTTGATATTGAATAAGATTGAAGAGCAGCTCGTCTGGCTTTACACTTAGCTGTGAAAAGATGAAGTGCATTTCACATTCTCTGACGCTATTAACACTCAGAATTATGGAGTGTCGACCACTGAAAATCCACATGCATTTGTTGAGGAACCTTTGCAACATCCTAAAGTGGCAGTCTGGTGTGTTTTCACTGCTAGTTACATACTAGGTCAATTTTTTTCGAAGAAGCCCCATATACGGATTACAAAATAGTTTATATCATTGATCAGCAGCACTGTTACAGAACAAACTTTATTCCTGAACTGCAAGTTCGACAGGCGCTCCAAAGAGTAACCTTTATTAAAGATGGAGCACCACCTCATATTGATGTACTTGTGGAACTTATGCGACGTGCAACATTGGCGGAGGATCGTATTATTATAAGATATTTTAATCAGGAATGGCATCCAAGATCTTCAGATCTAGCATCCTGGGACTTTCGGCTGTGGAGATTCTTGAAGTCGAAAGTTTATTGCGATCAACCGGCTTCACTAGAGGCCCTGACAGATGGCATTCGCCACCATGTGTATGCTCTAAGGCAAGAAATGCTGCTGTAAAATGTTGTGAAGGGTGTGGTGATTCGTCTGACACCTGTACTGAATGATGGACAACGCATTGAACATTTAACTAATTAACTACAATTAAGCTGAATTGAAAAATATCAAAAAAATTTCATTTGTAAATAATCTTTTGGTGAAATAAAAACAGACTAGAGCACCATCTATTTGCCCCCAACAGAACTATTTTTATTTAGATATCGCTCACAACCCGGTTTCTTTTTCATCCGTTTAGTACAAATTGCATTTTTTTATCTTTATTCGTGTTCGGATTATTCATCTTTAATGTTCGTTCTGACTTTTGGATAACCCGGTACATTAAAATTATAATGTTTTAGAAGCCTGATACATTTTATTCTTATTATAGGCTTAAACATTTTATTTTGCTTCTGATTTCTCTTATTTTAATGGTAAATGAAGATTATTACAAAACTCTGCACCCAAATCACGTTATCAATTATCTAAAGAAGAATTAAATTACATTATCGTCAGTGGAGAGAAAAAAATAAGAATATTATTTATATTGCTTTTTCAGTAAACTTAAATTTATCGTGCAAAATATTTACTAAAAAGAAACCCACTACACTCTCGATGATAAAAACACGCTCCGAGAGTTCCTGAATTATAAAAACATTTACGATTTTTCTAGTTTCAAACTCCTTATTTATCTGATAAAACAAAATAGGTAATTTCGCTTTTTAAAATACTTACCTCACTTTTCGGGTTCGTAAATCTATTTTAGTGCTTTTATGTATGCTTCAATCTGATGCATGGGTTTTATTGTATTTTTCATTTCCTATCATTCGTTTACACTCTCCCTATATATATTTAGCAATATATTTTGTTCAAATTTTCAGTCGTTAATAAATTACTTTTTATTCATGAATTCAAGTTCAAATGTATTTTTTAAAAAATTGTAATACATAAAAACTTCCTATTAATACAATTTTGTTTTCGAACATTAATTCAATAATTAAATTTCATTAAATTTTAATACTTTAAGTTGAGTGTTATCAGTTTGTAACAAAAATTGAAATCCATAAGGAGGAGCAATGCAAATAAAATGCGGGGATTTCAATATTTTTTGCGTGCAGGTGAAGAATGCGAGCTCAATTATTGCGCATATCAATCCTTTTTTGATATTTAATAATGTTTTGGTTATTTATTTAATAAAAAGTAAGTAAATGAAATATTTCTTTGAGGACCTAAGTAGGAATTTAATTAAAAATTTATATAAAAATATATATTATTTGTTTTTATTTTATTTTCATCGTGAATGTATTTTTCAAAAAAAAGCAAATATTATTTGAAAATTTGTAATGACACTGCTATAAGTATTTTGTATTAACGACAGTAGAAAGCTGTTCTAAAACAAAATTAATTTTAAATTTTTATGCAAAGCGTAAGAATTCTGAACATCTTAAGTATACGTTTTTATGATAAATTGAATAGGATTTAATCATTCGCAATATTTACATAATAATGGGAAATAGTGACTTAATCCCATAATGCATCATGTAGTCATTTGGTTGCATGATTTTATTTCCATTTATAAGTATCAGATGACTGTTCCAAAATGCAGCGATATTTAGAATTAATTTTTCAATGGCTCTTTGATAAACATTTATAGAAAAAACTGGTATACTACAACAGCGGTGAAAGAATTGGATATAAACTTGAAGCTCGGAAAATACCAAAATTAATATTTTATTAATATGTCTTCCATTAAAAACTATAAAAATATCTTTTTTGCAATAGAAAAAATTATTTATAAAAAGGGACTATTATTGAGAAATTGCTATAGTGTGATGTGTTTCACTAGGCTATTGTCATAATGTAGCCTTCAAATGCATTAATTTTTTTTTAATTTTACGAGAAAAAGATCACTGAAAAATTTTAAATACAATTTTCAGAAATTAAATATAGCTATTCAAAACATATATATTTTTGTTGCAAAAATGTTTAAAAAATAAGAAGAAAATAAACTCATGCATTTTAGGGTTAATAGTGGTTCTGTATTCATTAATGTTTTTGCATTTATTCTTAATATTTTTTTTAATTTAATATTGTTACGTTAAGTTAAAAAAAATCATAACATTAACTCAAAGTTATAGCCTCGAAGAGATAAGTCAAACTTTTTGCTATTGATGATTTACAATTAGTAATATTTACAAAAGAATTGTAAAATAATAGCATTATAAATGTGTTAGTTGTTTAATGGAATTTTTGTCTATGTGTATATGTTTCACTATAAGATTAGATCAATAATTTTAGAAGATATTTTAAGCAGAAAATTTATAAAAAGGTTTTGATATTTTAATATAAAGAAAACAAATTAGAAGCTTATGACCAATAACTAAAATGCTGTAATCAGAGTAAAAAATTAAATTGAGCAGAAAACTTCTCTTAAATCAGCATCGAGTCATATATACCTTACTCTAAATTGATGAAAAAGAAGTTATGAATTTTACAATCAATATTTATTTTCATTTTAACTATATGATTTAAGAGCTTTCATTGTAAACCTTGAAAATAGTTGCAATAACTTTTGTTATTGAGGCAATGTTAGTTTATTTTTGGGGGAATTCTGAACAAAACTCTCGTTTTTCATTTTTCAAAATAAAATTTATAAAAAAAATGGAGCAATTTAATTGCATGCATGTAAAAACAAATATTCCCTATTCCCTAATTAGAATGGATCTGAATATACTTTTTATTAATATGATAATGTCTGTGTGAATGCCATATAAAAATTTCGTGTTGCTTGAGACGATATCCGTTATGCAGTTATTGTTCAGAACACTGCTCAAAGTGCATTTTTAAATTAGAAGTATTATTTCTCCTCATATACTCTGTGTTATTTAAGATTTTAATGAGATTTTTGATTAAAAATTAATTAAAATATTTCCAATCGTCTTTAATAATTTTGGAGCACATTACGGAGCAAAATATTTTTTTGACTTTATCAATTTTGAACAATTAGAATTCACACGATATCAAAATTAATTTCCCCAGAAATTTTTATCATAATATTAATTTTCAAAAATTAAGTAAAAATTTATAATAGTTTTCAATTTTGAGTTTTTTAGTGTTATACAAATGATTATTAAATAAAATTTAGTGCATATACTTCAGTATTACATAATTAAGGATACAGTTTTGTGATATTGTTTCAAAGATGAAAAAATTGACTCTCTTTAAACGGTTTTTCAATTCCTAGGATTAATTCACAATCTGCCTATACTTATATTTACTTATATATCTTGTTTAAATTTTCAATAATTAATACTTTCTATTTACCCCCTCAAGTTCAAACACATTTTTTAAAACTTCTAATTGATGTTACTCGATGTTAATATCATTTTTAGTATTAATTCCTTCATTAAATTAAATTTATTTTTACTTTAATAGTTAGATTTTAATAATGCGTATAATAGTAATAATAAATAGTTTTAGCAGTTTATAATGTAAATTGGAACCAACAATCAATAGCTCAATCCGTAAAATGTAAGGAGTTCAGTATATTTCATGTGAAGGTGAAGAATAAGAGTTTCATTCTTGCAAAAATCAATAAATTTTTGATACTAAATAAGTTTTTTGGTAATTATTTAATAAAAGTAACTAAAATAAAAAAAATTGTTGACATAAGTAGGAGTTGAATTTAAAAAAAATTATATTTTTTTTTGTTTTATTACAATTTATCAAATAACTTCAAATGGAACTTATATTCTCTAAATTTAAATATAAATTAAATTCATTTTAAATTCTACTTGAAAACTTAATTATTATTATTGTGTATTTCATAGAGTCTTGTTGGGATTTTATCTTGAATTTTTAAAGAAATATAACATTCTATTTTAGGAGCAAAAGCATTCAATGCTGAAATTATGAAAACAGTATCAGCTTATTGGGACAGAAATATATGTCAAGATGACATTCCGAATTTACATTTTATTGTTGGTGAATTATTGCCAAAGGGAATCGTTTGGGAGCAATGACAACCAATATCTCAGTGATGAAGGTTTTCCGATATTAATCTGAAGTGACCCTTAGCTTTAAATAAGTAAGGTACCTTCCGATTCGTAATCAGTATAAAGGCAGAGGAAACTAGTAGCAGAGGCATTTCATGCGATATGAGGTGCTGCATTTAGGAATATATTAATGCGCAGTAGATGCAAGATCTGCCAGATGTTTCCAGAAATCGGTATTAAGATGAATTTCTTAGGATATGTTATATAAAATAGATCTATAGTCGCATGGACATGTAGAGGCGTTAGATAAAGTAGATGATAACTATTGATTTGACTTAATTTTTTTGAATTTTTATTCCTGGAATTCGTTTTTCTATACGGTCCATACTTGAAACAATCGCCCCTACCCTTCAACCCAAACACTGATTTGAAGAATTTACTGTAAGAGGAAGATGGTATAAATATTTTTGAACATATTTTTAATTTTGTTCAAAAAATAGAGAGAATGTGTTTTTATATTACTGTGTCACTGATTATTGCACTTATATGTTGATATAGAGTTCAAAACCTCATAAACGGATAAAATATGCAATGTTATAACATAACATACATCTTATGCATTTGTCAGATGGACCAAGGCTGCTTTTTTGTGATGAAAAATATTATTTCAAAATATCCTCATGTGATATTACAGTACTCATTAGAAGAAAATTCTTCTGAAAATATCTTTTCTATGCAATACCTAAAAGAATGGTAAACTAAAAACTTGAGAATATCCAACATCTTATCCAGTGATAATTTCTGTATAGATGGCATGCTATGTTTTGAAGTTTTAAAAATATAACAAGCGAGACTGATCTCCCTAAAACTTTCTCATATGATCTTTAATAAACTAGTCACGCCAGATAACATGGTATTGGCTTACAATAGTTTCTTATTAAATATCAACGTGTGATGGGAATTAAGCATTTTTACTGAATATATTGTACCATCTTTGGCGTGTTATTTGGCAATACTCTCTGTTATGCATTAATAGTATTCAAAAATATAATTTGCGTTTTATATTTTTCTCAACAAAATTTGACAGAAAACTGCATTTTTGGTCAGAAACTCCCATATAAAATGTTATATATTTAATTAACTATGTTTTAAAATTATCGCGTGAATAGATAACTTAAACATATATGACCGACAAACAGCCAACACGTATTTGGGTTTGGCTCAAAATTTGTCAAGTATCAACAATATATAAATCAAAACTATGCACAGAATTCTCTTCTGTCTCTTTGTTTTGTAATTATAGCATTAACTTATATTTTAACAGTCAAACAGATGAATTTTCTGTGAAAAGAAATTTGTAGATATGACAGAAATCTGCAAAATTGGTTTAAAGACCGTTTACCGAATTTTAACAGTCTAACTTAAAGTATTTTTGATTTAATTTTCTCATATAGAATCAGATAAAGGGATTTTTCAAAAAATGTATTTTTTATACTCATGCAGATCTAAAACATGGTTTTGACTTTCATTCGACCACAATATTTGCCAAAGTTTCAAGGTCGAACTTTTGGAAACTACACTATAATTTTGTAATCACTTTATTTTTTCTTTACTACGTGTGTGAAACAGTAGAAGAGCAAAGAAAAAATATTCTCTCAAAGTAATATTCTGAAAAGTTTGCCGGTGATGCGTTCTTGGTCGATAACATAAGAAAGACATACTGTTGGCAATTCTTAACTCATAATTTTGGTGTAAAAAGAAAATTTGCTAACGAAAAGTATTTATTTGTAAAACACTAAAATAATAATATATTTTTTTCAACTGCATCTGAAAAAATAGTAAGAAGTGAATATTTAATAATACAAGAGATTATTGACAAATGCATCATGCATTCGAAAGATGACGAATTTCAACTTTAGAACATTGAATCTATAACCATATTGGTTGAACAAAAATACACTCAAAATTGACGAGAGTGAATTCTGATAAGAGGGCTTGCCGTGAAACCATATAGAGTTTATTTACAGCAAGGCAATAAATCATGATACGATATTGCTGGTAACCATAAAAAGAATAATGTTTGAAGTAACACACATCATTTTATAGCTCTGACCATTTGCAAACAGAGCACCTTTTTTGAAATATACTGCACTTATATTAACCTTGTCATTTCATAAAAGAAAGTTTTAAAACCTTAGAAAAATAGGAAAATAAAATGTGTGTTTCTTAAACAACGTTTTAAGATAAACGACGTTTTTAGCGAGATTCTAAAATGAAAGGTAAATATCAAGACACTTTATTTTCTATTCTAGTATTAAAAACAGGGAATGCATTTCAAAACTCAATGGTGTCGAAGAAATGAAAAATGGGTTTCACTAAAAAATAGTATATAAAAGAAACCAAAATGAAATGCTATATTTTATAAATTATTTATGTTGGATTTCCGTTCGGAAACCGTATGAGAAACAAAACGGCAGGACAACTGAAATTGCAACTCTAACCTAACCGAACCAACAGCGAGACCGAATTTCGAATTCAAGTTGTTGTTTGCTTTAAATAGAACAATTGAGAAATTGTTGCTTGGATTGACGGAAATAACGGATTTCACATGCGAATAAATGGCAAATCTTTAAAATTAACTGAACAATAAGATATTTCCAAAAGTCTCGATAAAAATTAACTTTTGAAAATAATTAAAATGACGGGGTTCAGCTTATAAATTATTCGTTCTAAATTTGTTTCCGAAACAAATTTTAAAGACAAAATGTCAGAACAAAGTCAGCAAACGTAATTCGAATTGTTGTTTGCTTTGCTATTAAATCGAATAATTGAATAAACGTTGTTTAAGTTGAAGGAAATAATGGATTACATATCCAAACAAATGATAAATCTTAAAATTTGGACAATAATATAATTCCAAATGTTTCGGTAAAAATAAATACTTTTGAATAGAATAAAAAAAAGTGGCTTAAATCATTAATTATTCAGGCTAAAATTGTTTTTGAAACCCATTTCAGAGACAAAAGGTCATGGCAAAATGAGCAAACGCATTTCGAATTGCTGTTTGATTTGTGATTATATAGAACTAGCCGCCTTTGGCGACCAGCTGGTTCGCCATGAGTAAAGCGTTCTAAAATCTTCAATTAAATCACATATTCATTAGCCTTGAAGTAATTCCGGGCATTGATTGACCTGAAATTAGTATTTTCTTTAAGATGATGGACGGAAAGTTCTAAAACTACACCTTTTCCTAGTAATATTCTTTAATTTTATAAATCCGTCAGTTTTAACCATCGGTTATGCTTCCAAAATATTAAAAAAAATTTCGATGATGTTGCCAAAATATTAAATATGTTTTTTTAAAGAAAGCGAGAAAGGGAAAAAAAGTATTAAATTAATGATGCAGATATTGCAAACGATAACATAAATATGCCATTAAATCGGGATTTCAATGCATATCCTGTCAAAATTCAATCAAGTTTACCGTAAATGAAGAAGATTTATTGAGTTAATGGTATACATATTGCAAACTATTGTAGAAACCTTTGCTTTGCATTTATTTTTCAAAGAAAATATCACATTTTATATTTCTTTTATTTTATCCAGTCACGTGCTGAAAGTTGCATTTCTGTAGATTTATTTTGCGATGATATTTTTTTTATTTGAACTTCCGGCATTCTTTTATTTTATCCAGTCACGTGATAAAAACATGGTTAAAATATTTCTTAAAAAATTCATTAAAAATAGAAGTTTACATTATAAATTAAAAAAACTGATACCATTAGAAAGCTAATTTTTTTATCTTTAAATTGATATAAAAATCATGTTTGTGCAATAATATTTTCGGAAGTTATAGCGGAAAAACGTCGAAATTTCGCTTAAATTTTAATTAATTCAAATTCTAATTAAAAATTCGAAAAAAGGGCTCCGAGGTGCACATTCCGGACCTCCAAGGTATACATGTACCAAATTTGGTAGCTGTAGGTCCAACTGTCTGGCCTGTAGAGCGCCAACACACACACACACACACGCACACACACACACACATTGAGCTTTATTATAAGTATAGATAATTGAACAAGTATTGCTTGAATTTAAGAAATTGCATATTTCATATGCGAACAGGGGACGAATCATTAAAATTTTGTGAAAAATATTGTATTTTCGATAGAAAGTAAGAAATAAACATGGACATCTTGTTAATTGCGCAAATGTTTAATTAGCAGTAATTTTATTCGAAAATTTGAAATGTATTAAATTTAATAATGTTTTACACACACACACACAAATACATACATATGAACACTGAATAGTTTCTATATTTCACTATATAGAGTTTTATTCATGTTTCTATTGAATGAATTTTGCAATCGTCATTAGAAATAGGCAGCGATTTTGGATTTTTGTAGTCTTTATGCTGCTTTCGTTGATGCTCTTTAATTAATATGCATATGAATGGCTTCCGTGGAATGTTTGTATCACAGAAGGAAAATGGGATTTGCAAATGTAATAGAATAAATTTGAGTTCTAAGTCCATAAGACATGCTGTCAATAATTTGGAAGATTATTTTGAAAAGACATTAGTCATTGTTGTTGTTTATCCCTTTTGGACTGAAAAACAATTCAAACCAAGTGTAAGAGATCGGAGAAAAAGAAGTGCAATGACTTCTGAGGGTAAGGATCCCTTAGCACCCGAGGGCAGAAATCTCACCTTAGCTCATATGAGGATGACGCTCGCACACTCGTTTGCACAACCTCTATTTTACAGCGGGGAGGCTCTTTCACACACCTCATAGATAGAACACAGGGTAAGGAACTAGGATGCGGACCAAGAAATTATTGACAAACCAATGCTTTGAAAAATTCTAAGCATTATAGAGTCGTCTTTATTAATAGCCGACATCTTCTTCTTGTATATAGCCGACCACCCCGAGATCTCAAGGATCTTCTAAACAATTCCATACCTTCATGTAAGACTATAAACAAAGGAATTTCTCACACAATGAAGGTTTCTTTCATCTTAGTGTGAGAAATTCTTTTATTCCATAAAATTGTGCAATCGAATATACTATTAATGCTGATTAATTTAAGGTTGCTGCTTGTATGTGATTGCATTTGCTGCTTGTATTTGTTGATGATTTCAATATCTTTAGTGAGAATTTTCTGAGCTTTGAACTTGTGTTTCTTTTTTTTTCAAATGGAATAGGATTTTATTATTTCATATTCATTTATTTGGAACTAATTCATTTTACCACTAGGCGAATTACCATATATTTTCCGATTATAATATCCTGAGTTCAAATTTTCAGACGACAATCCTTCATTATGTATTTTTAATTATTCAAATCATTCATTTAAATTTTAATTTGATAAGAATTCGATTTTTTTGTAACATATTTTAACAAAAAAATGGGTTTTAAGATTCCATGATGTTTATTAGAGATAACCGGGTTTTTAAAGTAAATTTGTCATACTTAGAAACAAATTTTTAAATTAGGAAAACTAGTTTTCTGGGAATCCTGAATATTCTTCTTTAAAAAATTCGAATTTTATCATTTGGGACTTATATGTCAAGCAGCTGAAGGCTTAGGGGGACAAGATATCAATTTCTTAGCAAGGAAATATATATTGAATATCTGTGAAAGGAACTAAAATATTTAAACATTGAAAAAAATTGAAATTATTATATGCTTTAGAAGAACGAATAGGAAAAAGAAGAAATATAATTAGTGATTATTTTGCTTATTTGCAAAATCCACTAAGTATGTCTAGATAAGCGAAGAAATCTAGTATGATTTCTCTCGCTCCAAAATCCAAAATTATTGAATTATCTGGAAAAATATAGTCTAGAATAGTTTCAAATTCTTAAGTGGTCTTTACGATTCTGATGAATCATCAAAACAATGCTTTTTAAATAAGCCATGAAAAAATTATTTCATAAGTTCTTGAAGATCCGGAAGAAAAACTTATGAATCAAAAAACACTAAAAACTGAATTTTTATTATTTGAGGCAACGAATAAACGAATAAGAACAAAAACCTTAGGCTTATAATTTGATGCTATAAAAATTCTTAATCGAAATTCCGTAGCTAGCAAACGAGATATTTCTATTTATTTCCAGCAATATTGTGCCAGAAATAAGAAGGGAAAAAAAAACTTCATCATCGTTCAGTGAATATTTTATGTCTTTTAAAATTATATTTATTCTGGAGAATTTTAAATTAGTGAATGTAATGTAAGTATTATATGAAATTTTTTGTTACTTGCAAATATTTTGTGTAAGTAATATGTATATGTAATCCTTATTTTTTAATATTTTGCCTTTCATATTGATTTTGTTTTTTGTTATTTTATATAAATAAAATAAATGCTATTCGATATAAATTAAATATTTTATTTGACAAAAACTCAGAAATTGGCTGAAATCGGTTTTTTGGATATAATGAATTCGAAAATCGATGTTTTCTAGGTTTTTGTATAAACCATAATGCTTACAGAATGAAAATTAAGGGTTGAAAAATAGAAAATAATACAAATACATGGATTCTGCCATTTACGGAATTACCAAAAGTTTGTATTAAAAAAGCTATTCATATGTAAATCTAAAATTTATTCATTTGAGTTACAGCCGTTAGAATATATAAGAGAAGTGAAATTGAAATTTCGCACTCACAAGCTTTCAGTAGCTTTCTATAAATATTATATTTCTTTGTTTGTGCAAAAACATGCAGGCGCATCTTATAAAACAGCCGAAGAATTCAATTTGTGCTTCATAAAATATTTGTGAATTTCTTAAGAAATTCAAAACTATACCCACAAGAACAACGTCGGTTCGGTTTTATAAGAACTAGTTTTCCAATTCGATTTGCATAAGGCTAGAGAATTACTACGAAACAAATATAGTATTGATGCTTTTGCCTTTAAATGGACTTAAATTATTAAATAAAACTTTTATATTGGTACGAAAATCAATAAAAATTTAAGTTATTTAATAAAGCTTTTATATTGGTAAAAATTTAATAAAATTTAAATTATGAAATAAAGCATTTATAATTACACAGAATTAATAAAAATTTAAATTGTTAAAAAAACTTTTTATGAATGAAAATAAACACTATTTGTTATGTAGTGATAGAGGAAAGCTCATTTTTTAATATTATCTTATTTAAATATAGATTGTTAGGAATTAGTTCTTGAACCAACTTACTTTTGACATTCCATGAATCATTCATGATCATTCAAATGAATTAAAATGCCAAGGTAGAGATTCAAGCTGATTAGCTAACTTTTTTATAACTTTGCCTACGGGCAAAGTTGAAAGACTATCGAATTTTACTTGACGGTTTTATTCTTGAATTTCCTTTGCGTAACTGATATTCTTACTTTATACAGAAGGAAAAATTATTAGTGAATAATGACTGCATTTGCATTGCATAAAGTAATTTCTTAATTTGGACAGAATGAAAAATTATTAGTAAATAATGACTACATTTAAAATAATTCTAAGTCTCAAACTGTTGAAATTCAATTTTTAAGATAATTTTTGTTACGCTTAAAAATATCCTAAAGATTATTACAGTGTTAGCCAATATTGATAAAATAACATGATAACCTTTCAGAAACTTTTTAAAATGTCAAAAATCATTACAATAATAGTTGATGATGATAAATTGCCGTAATAATAATACAAAAGCATTTGAAAAGGTTATAAAATAATTATAATAATTCCTACTGCTAATAAAATGATGTGAAAAAATTGGATTAATTTTTGAAGTGTGAGAATAATGCTTTTAAATAATGCGATAATTTTTAACTTTTCAGACAGAATGAAATCCAATGAAATATTCAAAATTTCTGCATTAGAGGAGTATGAAGTAAAATCGTTTTTCTCATTCCCTGTCTCTGATTCTCTAATATGAATTACATTCAAAATTAGAAATCTTGTAGCTCCGAAACCCACTGCTTAATTAATGTAAATGAACAAATAAAGATATCATAGAATGATACTCGGTTTTCCCACTTAAGAATGAATTATATATCGAAATTGGGGAAAAGAAACTTTTACCAAAATTATTATTGAACGTGAGAGAAGTTCTTTTTTAATACTTAGTATACAAATTTAATTATTTCATTTCCTCTGATAATAAATTACATTCCATGAAAACTACAACCATGATGCAATAGTTCTACGTCAACCTTTTATAAAAGCGTCTACTTTCAAAGAAGCGTACGTAACAATAAAGCAATACTGGTAAAAGCAGGTCAACGTTTTTTCAAAAACCCGTATGCTTTCAGAAAGACAGAATAATAATGCAATACTGGTAAAAGCAGGTCAAAAAATATATGTGAACGAAAGTTGTTGAAGAATATTGCCATTTACACGATTTAGATATTCAGTTCTTTGTTGACTTCAATTACTCAGAAACCCATAACAAAAACAGGATCATGTGGGAACATGACAACAAATTGCTGTGGTCCAAGAAGAAAGTTACTTTAAAAGAAATTTGAAATTTGACTACAGCAAAAGAAAAGAAGATTTATAAAAATTTCGAAACATGCTGTGACGTTGTAGGGAGCAGTAAAATAACCAACTGTCCAAGTACTGTCCATTAAATAATTGTTACAAGTTAAATGACAGCCGTTTGAAACGATTTTTAATTCTATTTTTCTTCGTTATTTTCATGAAAGAAGCACTTAAATCAAAGGGAAACAGTCTGAAAAAAATTCCTTGAAATACACGATGTTTTTAGCCAAATTCTGACCTCGAAACACAAAAGTAAATACCAAAGAAACTAAAACTTTTCCCTTTTCTATTCTAGTTCCTAAAAACAAGAAACGCATTTCAAAACCCAATGGTGTGGAAGAAATGAAAAAGTGTACTCAGTAAAGAAGTAAACTTTTGGAAGCGTAAATCGAAAGCAAGGGACACAGCTCATAAATTATTCATGTCGAATTTGCGTTCGAAAACGATTCGAGAAACAAAACGGTTGGACAAAGTGAAGAAATGCAATTCGAAATGTTGTTTGCTTTGTGATTAAAGCGGACAATTGAGTAGCGTTTGCTTGAATGGAAGAAAATAACCCATTTATTACACGAATAAATGGCGGATCTTAAAAGTTTCTTGAACAATTGCATTTTTCCCGGAGAATCTGGGAGAAAATATGGAAATCTTATTGGTTATTTATTTCAAACTTTTTAAAATTCATCTCCTTAATTCGAAGTAATTTAAATGCAATACTCTTTACATAAAGGTAGTTTCTAAATTTTTAGACTATTTTCTTATTTTATGTTGAATATATAAATATTATTTTTAGAAAGTTATTTTACAATCGACTTTGTCATTGTGCCAGCATTTGGAGACATTATACATATGTACATGCGTGATTTTAGTATTCTTTAAATAGTAATTTCAGCTGATTGTACATTTTTATCAATTTTATTCCTAATACAACCACTTTTAATCCCTTAATTAATTTCAACATTCCATGTGTTTATATAAGAGAGAATTAGAGATTGTATAGCAAAAAAAAGATTAAAATTAAAGAATAAAAATAAAAAAGGAATTTAAATATATTGATTCCCTTATTTAGAAAATTGATACAAATATATTTTCAGAAATCATTACCATTTAGTCTTAATACTACTTACCTGAATATCAACTACGTCTTAATACTACTTACCTGAATATCAACTACAAAATAAAATGAACTTTTAAATAGGAACTTTTCCCTCACAATCTATCAGTGCTTTTCTAAAAACAATATATGTTCTTGCTAGTATGATAAAATCACTTCATACCGTCTAAGGTAACATACAAACTCAATTTAAGTTTCATAAATATTTGTAATTGAATTTTACAGAGGTATATTCTAGACCTTTATGAAAAACAACGAGCTTTGTATTTCTAGAATGGGATTGTTTCTCCGTTTCGATTGTTATAGTGGAAGTGAGTATCAAGTACAATTTTATCTGGGTGGATTTGATTTACCAAATAAAAGACCATCATCACATTATTTCCACTTTGAAATAAATATTATGTTTTAAACAATGATAAACTAACGTTTGACTCTTCGAATAATTAAGCAAAAAATAAAAATCCGTATTACTAATCATGAATAAATCGCGCTTTTGTGAACTGCTTGTTCACAAAACAGCTTTCGTATGTTTATAGAGAAAAATTTCATTGAAATGCTTAATTTAATTTGTAAATTTATAAGTCTCAAAAAATAATACTTCTACATCTTTATTTTAATTGCTGTTTTAGCTTTCCTGGGTCTAATTGCTCAATCGAAATTCGCATTAATTATTTTTGATGTACAAGGGGCGTTTAAATGAAAAGGTAGAAAACGTCGTGGTGGGTATAACTAAAGACTTTATTCAAAGTAACACCATAGACCTTAGCACAACGATCCCATTGTTTAACGATCCAATGATTTCCTTATTCCTAGAATTACTGTGGACATGACGAGACTCAGTCCTTCACAGCGCCCTCGAGTTCGTCTTACAAGTTGAAATGATTCTCTTTCAGTTTGTTTTTCAGGGAACCAAATGATAATCGTGGGTTGACATGTCTGGGCGAAGGACGAATCGCCAGGCTGCTTCACTTGAACTTGGCCAGTTCCGCCTGCGTTAGACTAAAGATGTGTGGTCATGCGTTATCATTGAGCAGAACCCCAACCTCCACGAGTAGACCGGACATTTTTTTTCTTGATGAATCCGCGTAGTCTTCGAAGTGTCTCAAGCAGACATCGGAATTGATAGTAAATCCGCTCTGAATGAGAAGCGCTTCAACTCAGGCTGCGAACTCAAGGACGCTGTGAAGGACAGTCCCATCGTGGTCACAGTAATTCTAGAAACAAAGAACGTTCAGGTTAGTGAATGAACGGGATCGTTGTGTTCAGGTCTATGGTTTCTACTTTGAATAAATTCTTCATTTAACAGCGACATTTCGTACCTTTTCACTTAAACATCCCTTCTACGAATGATACTTTTTTCGATTAAAGTTTCCTAAAAGATTCTTTTTCTTCTACTCTGTTTTCCCCTGCTTTTTACTTTTGAAACTTCGTATAATTTTTAAGTCTTCTAAATATATAAGGAAGAAATATCAAATTCAAAACTTATTATAATTCCATAGATATTTTCAAGTCCATTCAGCCAATAAATTTTAATGAACGTACTATAATTGCTTTAAAAACAATTTTGTTAAAGTTTTTGCTGAACTTAAAATTATTGTTTCAATAAAAACATCTTTGAAATGCTTCGTTGAATATTGTAGTATCTGAAATACAAGATATTTGGATTACGATATTATTTTAAGCATAAATTCTTGTCATTCTGTACTTATAATAAAGCTCAGTGTGTGTGTGTGTGTGTGTGTGTGTGTGTGTGTGTGTGTGTGTGTGTGTGTGTGTGTGTGTGTGTGCATGTGTGTGTTGGCGCTCTACAGGCCAGACCATTGGACCTACAGCTACCAAATTTGGTACATGTATACCTTGGAGGTCGGGAATGTGCACCTCAGAGCCCTTTTTTCGAATTTTTAATTAGAATTTGAATTAATTAAAATGTAAAAGAAATTTAGACGTTTTTCCGCTATAACTTCCGAAAATATTATCGCACAAACATGATTTTACATCATTTTAAAGATTAAAAAATTAGCTTTCTAATGGTATCAGTGTATTATTCTATAACTTAAGCTTCTATTTATAACGAATTTTTAAAGAAATATTTTAACCATGTTTTTTTAGCGCGTGACCGGATAAAATAAAAGAATGACGGAAGTTCAGATTTTTAAAAAAAAAACAAGTATCATCGCAAATCAAATCTAAAAAAATACAAGTTTCAGCACAGGACTGGATAAAATAACATAAATATAATAAGCGATATTTTCTAAAAAAATAAATGCAAGGCAAATGATTCTATGATCGTTAGCAATATCTAAATTATTAATTCAATAAATCTTGTTTATTTACGGTAAACCTGATTGAATTTAAACAGGATATGCATTGAAATCCCGACCTAATGGCATATTTGTATAATCGTTTGCAATATCTGTATCATTAATTCAATATTTTTTTTCCCTTTTTTCACTTTCTTTAAAAAAACATATAATATTTTGGCAACATCACCGATAAAAACATTTTTAATATTTTGGAAGCATAACCGATGATTAAAACTGACTGATTTATAAAATTAAAGAATATTATTAGGAAAAAGTGTTCTTTTAGAACTTTCCGTCCATCATCTTAAAGAAAATATTAATTTCCGGCCAATCAATGCCCAGAATTACTTCAAGGCTAATGAATATGTGATTTAATGGAAAATTTTAGAACGCATTACTCATGGCGAACTAGCTGGTCACCAAAGGCGGCTAGTCTGTGATAAAATTATAATAAATATAAAGTACTTTAAAGTATATTAATTGAATAAATCAATATAATATAGCCAAAAAAATGACCCTTCACTGGGGAAAGCGGTATCTCAGACAGTCAAGTATTACCTTCTTTTACATGTATTCTATTTTTAGCTAAATCGAATAGATTGACTGATTAACTTCTCGCTTAATGATTTCACAATATGTACAATTTTTTCGACTAGTTTCGGTAGATACTTTTAAAAATATTTCGGCTATTTATTAGCTCGACATCCATCAGAGCCTATTCCCCTTTTAGTATTTCAGTATTACAGAAGCCTTAGCAGATGCCTCTAAAATTTGGTCCAGGGAATATCGTTCAGCCAACTTTTCTGCCTTACGAAGCAGCGACCAGTGACTTTTAAATGAAACAGAAAGGGATTTTAGTGATGCGGATCATTAACAGAAAATATTTTTGGTGAAAGTTCGCATTCGTCTAATTCTGATAAGTATGTTCAAATAGTATTAATTTTTAGTGATAATGTGTTTTGAAAATTTTCTAAAATATATTAGTATATAAAGAGATATCTACGGAATTCGCATGCCGATTTGTATTTTAGTACTTAACTTGTATGTTTAAAATGCCCTCGAAAACCGTGTTACGAATGTTCATAATTTCTGCTTAGACATGATGCCAATAAAAAAAGATTCAATTTAACCCATTGTCAATATTTTTATTTTTCATGTAATTGCTGATTTTTTCATTATGTTGTTTTCTATACACCTTTGTACACTGGAAAAATAACTATGACATAATATGTAATATATTTTTCCAAGAATATTATTTGTTGTAAGAAGTAGTTTGAGAAGAAAATACACTTCCGAATGCAATTACTAGTTTTTTCAATGATAATATAGTTTGAAAATTTTCTAAATCATATTTATATATAAAGAAAAATATCTGCAAAATATATTGACTGATTTTCATGCTAATACTTTCCTTAGAACATTTAATTTGAGTGAAAAGAATATGCATTTCCCTAGGTTATGTCTTAAATTTTTACTTCCCAAGTTAAGGATCAGAATCATTTCAAATTTCGTTGATAGGATGCAAAAAATAAAAAAATAAAAAAGGGAAATCTATTACCTCAAATTTTAAGTTATCATGTGATAATATTTTGATCACGTGATTAAATTAATGCGATACGTCAACTTATAAAAATTATGCTTCTTTTTTCTTTCAAGATCTACGTCAACCTTTGTAAAACTCATCTGTTGTCAAAGGAGCATGCATAATAATAAAGCTAAACTGGTTTACCTTTTAAAAATGATTTTGCTCTCAAAGAAACATACATAATTTTAAAGCAATCTGGTAAAATCTGGTCAACCTTTTAAAAACGCATTTGCTGTCAAAGACGCATGCGCAATAATCAGGCGATACTTGTAAAAGCAGTTCAAACTTTTACAAAACGCATTTGCTTTCAAAGAGTCATGCATAATAATAATAATAATGTAGTACTGGCAAAAACAAAAATATATGCGATTAAAAGATGTTAATAAATATTGCCATACATGCTTTATTCATTGCCTATACGATTTCGAGCTTCAATTACCTACGATTATTCGAAATCCTCTAAAGAAAACCACATTATAGTCTCACATGATAAAAAACAGCAACCATCTTCATCCCAGAAAAAGACCATGGGAGACTATAGTCTTTGAGTGAGCAGCATTGGCCTTGAAATCTGATTAATTCTTCACAATGTCCCTTCCATGAAAAGATTTTGCTGCTTATTAATTAGGAATTTCGGAGGGGCGGAATTTAGCTGCTGTTCAGATCCCGGTTATTCTTTGTCTGCAAATGTCTTTTCCTATTAGAGCATGAGGATCCTCATTGATTTTCGGAAAGTTAGGCTTAATGGTTCGGATTTCGGGAAATCAGGTCGCTGAGTAAATTTCTCTACCCTCAAAACTGGTAGATTAATTAGATGTAAATTATAATGAAAATAACAATTTTAAAATTAAGATAAACGATACGAGGAAAAGTATTGTCGGATGTTCATGCTTTAGGGGTCGTACACAAATCAACAAAGAAAGTAATAATTGAATAAATAAGTAATAATTTTGCTATTTATTGGTTCAAAAGAATTAAAAGTTTGTAGAAATAAAAACTGAAAGAAAATATTACATAACTTGTTCAAAAGGTTTTCCAGCCATGCCAATACAGAGCTGGTGACACTTCTGTACATTCTAACAAGATCTTGTTCGATGATATCGGTTGACTATGCTAAATTATTTTTTTCCAAGAAGCATATATTTTAAAATTTGTATTGAAAACTAAAAATATGAAATATATTTTTTATACATACGATGTATTCCTGCGGCACGTCATCTACTCTGTATCTGGGAATATTTGCCCTTTAATTTCTGATTGACCCTTCAATAATTTTTTAAACATATCTTTCAGACTTTTCCTGATAAAATTCTAAAATTTTTTACATGATTTTATAAGAAGATGGGACACATTTTACTAACAGTGAATTATTTGTAAGCTGTCTATATAAAGATTTGAATTTTGTATTTTTTAAGTTTAATCACCTGAAAATTTTAATTCATTTCATAGCATTTGCACCTTTTTTCAAGAAATTTTGTAATTTGCATTCATTTAGATTGTAAATTACAAACTATTATTACTATTAGGAATATAAATCATGGTCAATGTTTTTGTGATACCCTGCATAGTGAAATAAAAAATTGCATTTAATAATCGCCATGTTTTGTATATCTTTTTATAGATTTTTAAAAATTACATTAAATTAATTTAATTATCTATTTATTTTTAATGAAATCATTGGCATTGGTTAGAAGGGACGTTAGGACTATGATTCATCCTTATCAACTTTAAATTTACTTTGTACAATTTCTCTTTTCTTTTAATGAAATTGTATGCCATATCATATTTTTTATTTTTTAATTATTTGCATGTTTTTAAAAGTAATGACCATTTAATAAGGAAATATATTTTTACATTTAATTTTAGAAGGTAAAAAGCAACACAAATTAAAATTGGCAATTAAATATTATTTCTTACGAAACAAATTTAAGGTATCAGATTATATTAAAAACACCGGTCATCTACCCCATTGAAGATTTCCACCATCCACATTTTTTATTGCTATTCTTGTAGTTCAAACCTTCCTCTTTCCAAAACAGTTTATCTTTTCAAGGAAAAGAATAGATTAACCTATCATCCAGGCGAATTTTAAGCAAAACATATTTTTCAGCAAAAATTTGTCTTTAACTTCAATCGCTCAAATTTTGAATTTTCATAAAAATTCTACACTGTTAACATGAATATCTCAAAAATTAATTCAATTACTTACAGAAAAATTCCAGTGTTTTTTTTTTTTTTTCAAATATGGGCAATGAAATGAACCAGAAGTTTTATTGTTGGCGAAATAGAAAATTAGATTAGAAAAGAGTAGATTAGAAAAATAGATTTAGAAAAATTAAGCTGTGAAGTTACGAAAAAAAATGCTTTGCATTGCAAAATTTTTCTTCGATATTAGTTTACTTTATTCATCATTATATTCCATAAGATGTTTAGAGTGAAAAATAGGATTGCTGCATTACAATTTTGTGTGGAATGTGAACCGCTTTGGTTAAATTTCACTTAAATTTCCTACACATATTCCTATTTCTCAAAATATGTTATATTTTCGAGTATTTTTTTGTATTTACAGTATTTTGTATCATAATTGACAATGCATCTAAAAAACATAGTTTTAAACAGTTTTTGAAAAATCTAATTTTTCATTTATACATTTTTTAATAATCCAATTATACATTTTTTTTTTTTTTTTTGAAAAATCCAATTTTTCAATCATACGTTGTCGGATACCTGAAATTCTAATTTAGTCAAAGGTAAAAAAAAATTAAATATAATTGATAATAATAAGTAATAAGTATAATATAAAGTAATAATTTTAATAATGTATAAAATTTTTACTGAGCATTAATTAAATAAGATCATTTTTTGTGTTAAAACCATCCATCTTCCAAACAATTTTAATTAAAATAATCAATAAAATAAATTTTACAGAGCTAAAAGTATTCATTTTATGAAAATTCATTTCTTTTCACTTGATAAACTTATGTTTACGATATAAAACGTTCTGCTAAAATAAACAACATTAAAACTTGCATTTTCACAGATAAAATTTCTTACCAGTAGTTTCCGAAATTATAAAATATTTTACGACCTTTCAACTGCAAATACCAAACACGAATTTTAGTAATAAAATGGTAATATTATTTTAAAATTCATATCTGTAACCAAAATGAAATACTTTGTGTAAATAGAGGTTAAAAATAAGTTAAGAACATTCAAAATACCATTAAAATTTATGTATTTCTCAGTTCAGGTAAACATTATATTTTTGTTTAAACAACCTTTTTAAGTGAAGTATTATTTTAATGGCTACGAAGTCCAAAAATGAAGCAATTCTTAAATTGTAATTTTTATTTTATGAGGACAGATGACATTTGGGTTTTGTAAATGTGTGTTTTTATATGCTAGTGCGCATTTATTGCAAATGATACTTAATTTTAATGACAGCAGAAATTTAGCTTTCTAAAAGTTGTATGTAATTTTAGTAAATACACGGAATTTATTTTGAATCTATTCTTTATGCGTTTCATATAAATTCTTTTAAGATTCATCGCAAGCGAGGAATAAAAACCAAGTCATATGTCAAGAAACAACCATTTAATTATACATATATATGTATATATATATATGTTTTTGTAAAAAAAAATATTGCGCTGGACATATAACTAGAAAAACTATTATTTAGGTTATTGTATTAGCATTCACCTTGAATTAAATTAGAAAAAAATAGGGAAATGAATTTTTTTATTCAAGTCTATTACATTGTTCAACTAAATAGTTTCTGTTCCTCCCTTGCTTTAAAAGAAAATATTTATATTGCCTTCTACATTAAGAATTTTATTATATATTTTATTAAAATGTGTTTTTTCTAATTAAAAAACGTAAAAATTACAAATTATTAGGCATAAACTTCGTATAAGTATTAGAAATTTGACTGGCGGAAAACTATTATTTATGTAATTGTAATGGTGCAGTATCCATGTTTAAATTACAAGCAAAGTAGAATAGTAAATTTAGCTTTTAAATTTATTACCCTGTTCATATAAAAAAATTCTGTTATAACTTCATTTTTTTTAAAAGTAGAATTTGTATTGTTTTCTGCATTGAGAATTTAATTGCATTATCTCATAAATTGTTTATCTAATCATTTAATTTTTGAAGTAAGCTTAGCATGGGCTGATTTTTTTTTTTTTTTGCACCATCGAAAGTAAATCGACTTTAATTAAGCTCCATCAATTATCTTTATATATGAAGATTCAACTCCAATTATTGAACATTTTATTAGGTTGAATGTGAGTTGATCACAGGATTAAAGTCGAATTATCACTGTATATTCACTAAGAGTATTTGAAGAAATTGTTTCACTAAACAGTCATCTAAGGAAGGCGTGCTCTTCTTTATGAAAGTGAGTGCGATTAATTTGTTCAACAACAATAAGACAATGCAGGAAAAATAGCCCCTGCTGGTAACAAATGTTAACATGAATCCAGATACACTCATAACAATCCACATTGTTAAAAATCAATTCAGTACAACGATATGATATTGTTTTCACTTTTTAATAGCTTAATTTAATTATCTTAACGTCCCTTTGTAAAACAACATTAGGGATATTTTGAGACGTACCTCTTAATTTTGAACCGTGGTCAGATGACGAGGACGGCATCTGAGCTGGCACCCTCTCCTCCACACGGCACCACGACAGGGGGAGGGCGTTTCACCTGATGGATTTCAAGTGCAACAGGCCCCTTTACACGACGATTCGTCGGTGGAATCAGGTCACGAACCTGAAACCCTACAGCTCACAAGCCGAGAATTTACTGCCAGGGCACCACGACTAGTGATTTTTTGAAATTCAGACATTTGTGTAAAACAGAAAAAAAAAGAAATCTAATTTCTTATTTACTAGTGAAATACCCCACATCTTGTTATGAATTTTTAAACAAATGAATTATGCATCCTGCATATTCAAGATGTTTTTCATACTTTTCTGCCTGTAGTCCCCTATTCAGGATTTAGAAGAAAGTAGAACTTGAGCAGGAAGATAGAAACGTGATTGGAAAAAATAATATACAAACTGAAAAAGTAAGCGAGTTTTTATGTAACAGAAATTAAGTAACAAAACAAATATCTAATGAAGTAAAAACTAAAAGAAAAGAGGAGAAATGAAGTAAAGTGCTTCCAAAATATGAATTGAGGAGAATGAATGAAAGCATTGCTTTGCTATTTTTTCATTTTGTTTCTTATGTCAAAACAAAATAGAATTTGAAAAGAAATAAGTAATATATATATATATATATATATATATTAAAATGATGGTTTTTAGATGTGTTTTCAATTATAGTACTATAAATACTACAAAATTTTTTGAAAATATCATATATTTAGAGAAATAGGAAAATGTGTAGTGAAAGCTAATGAAATTTAACCAAAACTGTTAACACTCTACACAAAATGGTAATGCAGCAACCCCATTAATTTTCTTTGCGTCGCAAATTATAGAATATAATGATGAATGAAATGAACCAAAATCCAAGAAAAGTTTTTAGATGCAATGAAGTTACGGCTAAAAATATACATATATATGAGTTTTTTCCTTTAGTTAACAACTTCATTTTTCTAAAAACACCTACAAATGAAAAAAGTATTTCACCAACAATAAAACTTTTGGTTCGTTTCATTGCCCATATCATTTAAATCACACTCTAAAAGTTTTATGTAAATACCTCCGTTAGTTTTCGTTATATCATGCTAACGGTGGGGAATTTTTATGAAAATTGAATTGAAGACAAATTTCGGCTGAAAAAGAGGTTTTGCTTAAAATTACCCTGGATGATAGGTGAGGTCTTCCTTTTCCTAGAAAACATAAACTATTTTGGAAAGAGGGAAGTCTGATCTGCAATAAATAATTATTTAGAAAAAATCGCCAATTTGGTCGATAACCAAGGTTTTTAAAGCAGTCGGATACCTTAAGTGGCAAAATAGAAAGAGAATTTCCTGTAGTTCAGATAATGAATAATTTGGAAATGAGGTTGTAAGTTTAGATTGTGCTAAATCTCCAAACTTCTGCATTATTCTCTAATGATATGTGAAAAAAAAATCAATGCATCAAAAGCGATAAATCTTCAATTTATCGCCTACGAACTTAGAAGTTCAAAACACTGAGATCAAAACAACATAATGCTTTGACATTATAGAAAAAAGCAATATCAATCCTCTTCCCAGAGAAAGATCTTGGTGATCAACTGCATTCAAGTGGGCATCAACCATCTTAAGATCCGATTCATCTCCTTCGCCTTGATCCTCCAGATGAAGAGCTTTGCCGCTGATTTATTAGCATGCTCGAATAGTCTGATCTAAGATCCAATTCGGATTTCGATTATCCTTTGTCAGCAGGTGTCCTTCGAGCTCTGTCCTTCGGAGTTCTCACTGATCCTCAGTGAATTAAGTTTAAGGAGAATCTATGATTTCTCATTCTAATCACGTGATAAAAAGAATACAGATTTGGACGAAAATACGAGTAGAAATCCAGATGGAAAAAAATAATTGTAAAAAAATATTAAAGAAATTAATTTAAAAAAAAAAACTGCATTTCTTCTTTTATTCCTCTGGAGCTGATTCATCTTTCTTAAACTTATTAAAGCACTGCATTCCATTGCAATAAATGAACGAAAATATACATATTATATCTAAGATGAACATGTTTATGTTTATTTTAGTGCTGGAAATTGTACAATAATTAATCATGTGTGCAAGGCATGATAAATAATCTTGAATACGTTTGATCAAAAAAGAAATAAAACAATTCGAAATTATATCTTAAGAAAAAAAATTCCAATCAAGAAATAAAAATTCGACGAATTAATAAACGATTAAATTCAAATTAGGTTAAATAAATGAATGCACACATTTTATATATATATCAATTAGTTCTTACTAATTTTAGTATGGTGATCTGCATGATAATAATGTGTGTACCATATGATAAAAAATGTAGAAGGCTTGATACAAAAAAATTTATGTATAAAAATTCAAAATTTCTTCTTAGGAAACAATTTATCAAATCAAGAAATAAGAATTCAATTAATTTACAAAAGATAACCCAATTAGATTAAATAAATGAGATTTTGTTTATAACATAAACTTGTTCTTATATATTTAAGCGTTGCAATTTACACGATAATAAATAATATGGATAACAATTGGTAAACAAAACATTTAATCGTCTTGGCACAAGAGAAATAAAACAATTCGGAATTATTTATTAGTAAACAATTTGACGAATAAAAAAATAAGAATTTAATTAATTTACAAACAATTTAATTCCAATTAGATTAAATAAGTAAATAAATGAATATAAATATTTTTTATATAATGGCAACAAGTTGATACTAGTTTCAGTATTGTAATTTAAACGATAGTTAATAAAAACCGCTTTTAATATTTCTTAGGGGAAAAAACTGCCAATTTCAAAAAATCGTAATTCAACTAATTTGCTAACGATTAAATTCCAATGATATTATATTAATAAAAATGCACATTTTATACCTAATATAGCTAATTCCTGCATATTTTTGTGATGTCATTCGCACGATAATTCATAATACGAATAAAATTTGATAACAGAGTTTTCCATTTTGCAAGATAAACTACTAACAATGGCACCCATGGGCACAGAGGAAAAATTATTACGAACCGTTCCCTCTTCCCAATCTCTGACCAGCGGCCAAGGTTACCCTTGATGTAGTTGCATTACTAAGTCCTCAACAAATTGCTGCTAATGTAAAAATAACAAACTGTTGTGCAATTCGAAATGTCATAAAAGTTCATCTTGTTGTAAAAAGTGATGATACTGATAATTTTTTCATTCAAAATCTACAAACACATATTACAAAAAAATCAGTTTGAGATATTCTGTACTTTTCTCTTATATAGTTTCATCATTATTTACCTTGTGCCTTTTACAAAATGGGGGCTTTCAAATTATATAGGTTCATGTATAAAATTTTATATTATAGAAAATAATCTGAAAAAATATCATTATTTACCTTGCACCTTTTAAAAAATGGGGGCTTTCAAATTATTTTTTATTGGGAGTCATTTGGCATTGCTAGCAGATTTAACAGCAAAATCAGCAACGATGCATCAACTTATTGGGGTGTTAAGAAATCCTTGGCTGAATTTATTATTTTCTTTTTGAAAATTGACCTTGGGATTTGGGAACAGAAAATAACTTGCATTCCTTCACAGATAATTCGATTATGACTGGTTCTCTCTGTACGTAAGGTTGACATAAAATTGACTCCTCTGTATAATGGTCATACTCGCTACACGCACAAACATCATCTTTTTGATGAAGCGATACCGAAATGTCCCTCATGTTGAATGGATGTTACTATTAAACATATTTTAATTGAATGCACTTATTTAAACTCACAACGTATTCGCTTTTTTCATTTAACTTCGTTGAACCTGCAGGACTTGTTGGGTTAAAAACACCATACAAAAATTTTTAAAAGTCATTATATTGAATACTTGTATTTAGTATGTACAATACTTGTTTTATCATTGTGATCCATATTATCCAAACATTGATTCTTCTTTTCTTAATTCAAGTTTTGAATTTTGTTTAAAACTGGAATGATAAAAAATTACAATGCTTTTAAATTTTACAAGATTTTGTTTCAGTCTATCAACTTTTATTTTTAACTAATTTTATTATTTGAACTTACATTTTACCTTACTTATATACTTTACTATTGGATTGGCGCAGAATGACCAAATGTGGCTACTGCGCCAAAAAAAAAAAAAAAAAAAAAAAAAAAAGCTTTACAGAAAAAAAAAATCAGTATTTTGAAAAATGTTATTTTTAACCACATTATACCGACGAAATAAAAGGTTAAATATCGAAAATTTCCTTTTGTGTTCCGGTTGCTTAAGACAGGATGAACATTTTAAAACTCGACTGTGTGTTGAAAATAAAATGAGAACTTAACAAAGAAGTAAACTTTAGGAAGCCCAAATGGAAAGCAAGTGACATAGCTTATAAATTATTCATATTGAATTTCTGTTCGAGAACCATTCAAGAAATAGAAAGCACAGAGAAAAAATGAGGAGCTGCAATTCGATTTCTTGTTTATTTTTTGTTTAAATAGGACAATTGAACAAATACATATAAATTTAAAGAAAATAACGGATTTCGTATGCGAACAAATAATGAATATGTAAACCTCTTTGAATATCTGAAAGAAACCCGGAAAGAAACACAGAAATATAATTATGTACTATTTATTCCACCTAAATATTTTATAACCCGTAACACTATTTTGACATGTATTAAAGTGAGCTTTCCTTTACATAATGAGGGTTAAGTTTGAAGTGGCGATTTTTAAATGTAAAAAATTATTTCTACGCATTTTCATTCAACAGCTTCTTTCTGCTTATAAAAAATAGGATATTGAAATAGAATTTATGTTTTGTGATTAGAAAATGTATTTCGAAATTAAGAATATACTTTTACATTTATATCGACTGTTCCAAAAATGACTGGTGATTTTGAGAATCAATTATATAAAAAAAGACTGAATGAGATAGAAATGTATTGTTTTCAGCCTTAAGCTTGAGAAATCAGGGATTTTCCTTCCGTAAAATTGCAAATTTAATTAAATTTATTGCGACTTGCAATTGATATAATTTAAACCAAGTACTTTAAGACATAATGTTCCTAATTTTTGCCGTATTGCTACAAGCGGAGGGAACGGTACGTTGAACCATGGTCTTTAATTTCTTTCAATAGTTCTTGGAGCATTTTCATACGCTTTTATTTTTAGTCTGCACCACTACCTATCGGTGGCAATATTAACAAAATTTGAAATTTTGCCCTATAAAACTCTCTGAATTCTTATATATGAGACCACAAACGATATATTTCTACTTCTAAAAGTGATTTTCAAAATACATTAGTCATTTTTAAACGCCTGAAATATTCTTAATTATATTTTTATTATTATTTTGATACTGAGAACTCAGATTGGAATCATACTCATCCGACAAAGACATTCTTTGTGTTTGAACATTGTCAAACATCCCTGAATTTGCAGTCTTTAAATTTTATGTACAACTGAGTGATCATAAATTTCTCGTCCGACAATATGCATCTCTTGTGTCTGAACTTTGTCATATATCCCTGGATTTACAGTCTTAAAATTTATTGTATAACTAAGTGATCATAAACTTCCAGCTAATATACCACCAAAGCCGCACCAATGCCAATGATTAAGCGCAATATTAAATTTCTGAAAAGGAAATCACAGAAACAAAATTTCCAAATTGTTTATCAATATTAAAAACTAACAATACTCCTACATGTAAACAAAATACATGGAAAAATAATATGCAGATAACAATCCTAAAGGAATATGATTTGGAATAATACTACCATGGCGGACCCATGGTGGAATTGGATAATCTCACCTGCTGTGATCACTGACACTATCCATTGATAACACTATCATGTTGAAAGGAGATACACAGATACACGATGGTGTCATAATCACAATACATCTCTTTACAAAGACATTTTTCTTCTATTTTTGGTATCTCGCAACGATTACGAAGGTTAATTTATTATTTTTTTTCACTTTTTCCGGCGAACACTGATAATATATTTCGTCAACGTACGAGGCTTTAATTAGAGTATTCTCTCTCCATTGATTATAATAGAGGAACATTTCAAATATAAGGATCTGAAACTTCTGATTATAGGATCAAATTATCTCCAATCCAATGTTGAGACAAGCTTCCAAGGAAAAAGTTTTATCATATCATTTGATATCAAATTTAATATCAGTCTTGATACCATCGTAACGACGTCATACCATCATCCTCGTTACTCAAGCATAGCAGGAGTAATCTTGATCTAATTAATCAAAATATGTTTATTATGCACAACTTTTACAAGCATGGCAAATGTCTTTCAAATAGCTCATCAAAATCACTGGTTGTCTTACCATACAGCTAAAAATAATCATTCGGCTATGAAAAGTTTTCTGCTAGAATAAGTCAAGGATTCTCCCCGTCAAAAAATCATCTTATTTAATGCTTCAGTTATTGGATTTTACTTTATCTTTCCCTAAATAAAAATAAGTCTGTCTTAATCTTAGGAAATTAAAGAGCGAAAGACGATAAAAAAGTCATTAATTAAGGCTGCAATAAAATAAATCTCATAAAATCACGATCTCCAAAACAAGAAAAAACATTTAATTAGTTTGTGAGTGACAAAATTAATTAGGTTAAGAAAAGACAAAGTTCGTTTTTAATTTTAAAAGCGATTAACAGAGAGCATGCGTTATTGCTTTTAAGAATCCTTCTCTTACATTTGGAAGCATATTTTTTTTAAACACAGAAGCAGGCATTTTAACGGAACGATTTATTTACTAAATAAATCTAAGGTAAAGTAACTAGAATAAGAAACATGGCAGACGACTAAAAGCAAAGTTTTATGCTAAGCCATTTAAAAGTCGTAAATATTTTAAGACTTTTCCAAACAATAACCGACAAAATCAAAGTATTTTTCTGATAAGGCTTATTGTACATTCGGAATTCTTTCATAGTAAACATTTTTATACATTCTTTGAATAAAGTATTATTAAATTCAGGAGAGAACGTAAAATCAGTTGCTTAATTAATTGCAGATAATTCAATTGTTATTCGCAACATTGAAAATTTTTCTTCTTGGTTAAAATATAACTGTTACATTTATGTTTAATTATTTCTACAGAGATATGCTTCAATTTCTTGCATTAACACTTATAATTGCTTTTTTGTTAATTGATCTATTGATTTTATAATTGTTTAAAATATAGCGTAAATTATTTATTAAATTATACATGTTGGAAATAAAGTAATAAAGATTAAAATCACTAACTACTCATTCTAATCTCGGTTATTATAATATTGTAACTATTTAAACTTTCAATTTTCAGCAATAATTGTTTGATACTATTAAAAATAACTAATATTTATTAATAATTACATGAATATTAACTTAACATTCATCCCAATTGTAAATTTCAGTTAGCTGTCTAATTTATTAAAATAGTTTTCTTCAACTATGTATAAGTAACACAAAATATAATTCCAAATATTTGGAATCAATATCAAAAATAATTTGCTTAATATGAGAAAGTATATTAACATAAAACGTGTATAGTCTTATATATCAAATATATTGATTCAATTTTCTCATTAAACAGTATATTTATTCTTAATTCATTTGTCTGGAAATATTTTTTTCTTTAAGTGCACTTTTTTCTTAAGTGCAATTTGTAAATCCTTAGTAATTGGCGTGCATATTGTTATCTACTGTAAACTTGGTCTAAATAATTACAATAATAATAATAATAATTACATTTTATGTAACTTGAAACAAAAAATTCATTGATGAATAACTGTTAGATTTTTTTTCTTACTTTGCTCTGTGAATCATATTTAACAAAATATTTTTACGAATATTTTAAGACTGTTACATCAATCAGTCATCTAAGCAATCAATAAAATTGACTGATTTGTAAAAAAAGGAATATCATTATTAAAAATGCTCTTTTAGATCTTTTCGTCCACCATTTAAAAAATATACGATTTCAATCAACGTCTAGAATTACTCCAAGGCTGATAATCAAAATAATATGTGTTTACGTATATGAATGAATGTGTGTGTGTGCATGTATTTGTTAATGCTCTACGCACCAGACCGTATGATCTAGAGATACATTTTTTAGTATATACATATTTATTTTGGAGGATGAAAAAGCGTACCTAGACGGATTTTTTAAAACTTTAATTAAAATTATGCTAACATTCTGAATTTCTATGCGATAACTTTCAAAAATATTAAGGTATAATATTGTTTTTTTAATCCTTTTAAAAATGTCTTTTTTTTCATTGATATCAATGTTTAAAGCTATAAGTTCAGTTTTTCAATTTTTAATGAATTTAAAAATATATCTATAGAATCATATTTTTCAACAATTAATTTCTATCAAAATGAAAGTAGAATTCAATGTGCAAAAGCACGTTAAGAATGTATCAGTGATTGTCGTCATTTTGACAAAAACTGAAACTGAATAATTAAATTAAGTCTTATTACAAATTAAACCTAGAAAAGTGTGATGTTCAACACTTGTTTAAAAAGAAATTTAATGTTAAGGGACAAATATAAAACGTGATATTTTTCACAAAATTCCATGATAACTTATTGCGAGTCAGTGAGTTTTATGGTGTGATGAGCAAATAATTATAATAATTTGAGTTACATGACTTTTGAAGTTTAAGTATGTCTGGCAGAGAAATTATAAAGAGAGCAAGGCACATAAGTATTTAATTGAAAATTTTAGAACTCATTACTCTTGGTGAACCAGTTGGTCTCCAAAGGTGGCTAGCTAATCAATAAAAAAAATTTTGAACGTGCTGATCAAATTGCTATATAGTTTGACCATATCGCCAAATTGGCGAAAATTTTCTTTGTTCTTTTTTGATCACCATTATAACAAACAAACATACCTTCTTCTATGTATATTAAAGAAGACAAAAGTGGAAAATCTCCAAATTCTCACCCATGCGGAAGCGCCGAAAGAAGCCAGAACTCGAACATTTCGTCGGAGATTCCGTTGACGGTGCCAGATCTCAGCACCTGTGAAAGTAGTATATCTTCTATGTTCATCTACTCCTAGAAATAAATAACTTTTTCACTTAAAAAAGAAAATAAGGTGAAAATTCTTGGTAATTGAGTATTAATCATGTGTCATTTTTTACAAAAGAGTTAGCTTCTGCGTTTTGCTGATTAATCGTTGGCAAGTGGTTGTTGTGCTTATTTCCCTTTACAAGCCCGATGACAGTTACCTGTCAGCGATTTAAGCCGAATGAGCGCCTCTGGTACTAAATAGATTTGGATACTTGAGCCGCTTAATACGGGATATAGTACGTTAACCATCCAATTTATATTTCATAAAAATTCAGTCATTCAATGTACCCCTGTTGATAAGACAAGATGGCAGTATGGAAGAGATTGTCATTCTTTCTTTTAAAAGATTTCGATTTGTTTCGAAATTTGAAAAGTATCTGGATTATAGATGTCCATTCTATTTATCGAATTTTATCTCTACACGTTCATTCCTTTTATAGTTAACTTATTAAATTTTATTCGAAAGTCGGGACAGATAGTCTTTTTTAGATCATGATTCGCTCAAAATTTGATAGTTTAGTTTAGTTATATTAACGTCACGTTGTAAAGCAACAGTAGTGCTATTTTGGGACAGAGCTCGTACTTTTGAACAACACCCAGGTGACGAGGGCGACACCTGAGCTGGCACCCCTCTTCTCCACACGATACCAGAGGGAGGGCCTTTGGTCTTACGATTTTAACGTCCAACGAGCCCCCTTACAGGACGGTTTTTTGGTAGAACTGGGTCTCGAACCTGAAACCCTACAGCTCACAAGCCCAGTCCTTACCACAAGGTATGATGCGAATGCATGATTTTAACTTTAGCTCATATATCCAGTTTTTTGTTCATATGGATCCTCATGTTTACATATATTGTAATTGATACATAAACTGAGCTTCTATTTCCTAATTGTTTTAATCCTAATTACTCAAGACAGTATTTTTTTGTATTTGCTGCTCTAATTTCTTCCATTTTAAAGCCAGATTAAACAATTGAATCGATCGAATCAAAGTCCACACGTTTACAAATTTCATTGTAACCTTGATATACACCTAATTCGGCCTAGATTGTTTGCATTATTTACTTATTAGGTGCCTTCACATATTTAAAAAAAAGTGTTTATCTTTTTATATTTTAAATTACATAAACAATTTAAAAACGCAGATTCCGGAATTTTTTGCACAAATGTCATTGCAACCTTGATTTACACCTAATTTCACCTAGATTTTTGTTTTATTGACATTATCACATAATTAAAAAAAGATCCCAAATTCTTTTTGGTATTTTAAGTTACATAGACAGTTTAAAAATGTAGATTCCGGCATTCTGGCTAAGGGGTAGTTCGTCTTCCCTATAATCTGGGGATACCGGGTTTGAGTCCCGGTTCAGGCATGATTGTTCTACTGTGTTTTACTTGTGAAGTATGTGGACCCCTGGAAAAAAGGACTGTGCAAACTCAAGTGTAGCATGAAGTTGGTAAGTCGTATTCCTGTCCGTATTTGGCGCTACTAAAAAACATAAGATGCTCATTGGGCTTAAATTGATGGCAGATAATTGTCATATTTTATAAATTGCTATAAGTCACAACATAACAAGCTAAAAGGTATATTCATTTCAATTTGGAAGTACAGAATTCTGAGACACACTTGAATACTTTACATACAATAGAATAAAATATCACAGAAATTGCTCACTTTCATTTAACTTATCTAGTTTTTAAAGTAATTCCGTCAGGTATAAATAATAATAACAAATTTTACTCGAAATAGAACTATTCATAATGCATGTGCTTTATCATTTACTTTGAAATGACATGATAAAAATTCATTAATATTTTATTACCTTGACATTAATTTTTCAAAAAACGTTTCTAGATAAAACTCACTTTCTAATCTCATAATATTTCTAAGTTTAATGACTAAGTCTTTCTCATCTGCAGTTTAAACTCTAAACGATAATGTAGCTCGTTAACATTATGGAATATTTCACAGATAGCCCTTCTTTGTCAATTTTAATGCTAAATTGTGCTCACTTACAAGATTTGATTCTAGTTCTCTTTAAACTAATGGGGACCATCCAGAATGAAATAATAATAATTGTCTATGTTGAATGTCACACGATGAAAGAGTTAAAAAGCTTTGATTTTCTTTCTTTATAGTTGCTCTATTTCTTTCCCCATTGTTCTTGACGACATTAATAACTCTTTTTTTACTTTCAAATACTTTCATTTAATATTGTTATTTCATTTTTTGGAAAAGAGAATTTTGTAAGCGATTAAAAACTCTCTTCATGATGAGTTGTTATTTTGAAATGTACACTTGTCTATACTGATAACGCTAATCCATCTATATCAAAATATAGCTATCAATTAATACATGGATTTTATTTGCAAACACGAAAGTCTTGGTCTTATATTAATTAGACTTCTTAATAAATTATTCATGGAAAAAATTAAAAATGTAAAATACGTATAATAAAGATGAAATTAATGAAAAAGGTTTCCATGAAGATTTCTTATACTAGGTTTCTAAAATAAGAAATTAAGATTCATTTCCGATATAAAAATAGCAAAAATTCTTCATAAAAACGCAGTCAATGATATTCAAAATTTATTGCCAGATGTTAAATTTTCCTATTCTTAACTTATATATTCTTATTTTATTTATTTTTATATTAATTCTTTATAACTTTTAAATTTTCTTATTTCCCTTTGCTACGTGGTGAATACTTACTTCTGTAAGCCCCGTGTGATGTTTGTGGTGCACGGGGATTTTATAAATGCTTGAATAAAAAATGACATCCAACTCTATGAAAGTATTTAAAATATCGTAAAAATTCAAATTTAAAATATCATAAAAAATATCATATTTTCTAAAGACACTAGCAGCGAGTATTTTTTTTAAAGAAATGCTGCTTTCGATACATTTATAAATTTGTAGAATCGCTGTTTACAAAGCTGTTTTTCAAAAGTGATAGTATACATTTTCTGAATATAATTTTTTAAAATATAGATAAGTATTTTCATTTTTTATAAATAAATTCTTGTATTATAAGTGATTATAAATTCGTATCTATATATTATGGTTAGAAAGAATTTTTTTCATTGTGCAGGTTTCGAAATTTAGGAAAGAAAACGGAACTATAAGTAATACGTGTTTTGATTAGAACGAAAAATTGAAATTTTCAGTATTCAAAAGCATTTTTTTTTTATTATGGTTTTTAAGCTTCTAATGTATTTTTTAGTTATTTCATATTATTCGTGTTTAATAAATATACAAGCTTAGAATGAAATCCATGCTCTTTTAACTCGAAATTCCTTGTAGCTTCTAAATATCCATTATTCTCTAAGACACAGTGAAACTCTTCCTATCTATTTTTAATGCGTCTGCTGATAAAATTTTAATTATTAGAAACACACACACGGAGAATTAAATAACTGTCAATAATTTGTCAACATAACTAGGATTACTCAGGAAGTATATTTGTGGGGGGTGGGAAGGAGAGTTAAACGTCAGTTAAATCATGAATTGAGGAGTGATACCTCTAATTACCAAATGATTTTTTTTCATAAATTCATTAATTAAGCGAACACATAAAATATAATCAAAAACTTCGTTATAAAATGAGAAATAAATACAGATAGGAATTTTAAGAAAAAATTCAAACAAAACATACAAATACAAAATAATTATTTCTGAATGATTATTGGCCTACAAAATTTTATATTTCTTTACATTACAATTAAAGTAACTATATATTGTGTTAAATTGCATGAAAAATAAATACATCTTATTAAGGAATATTCGCATGGATTACATTAGACTGCACCGCCTATATAAATATTTTTTAATCAGCATAATAACATCACATAATACAACATATAAAACATATAAGAACTAAAACAAATAAATTACAGGGGATTTTCTGTCTCAAAATTTTAGAATCACACTTCTTACTCTTTCTTCAAGGAGAAACTTAATAAAGATAATGTTATAAATCTTATTGGTAGTTTTAAAAACTCTTTTCTTTGAGCTCCGTTTCTTAAACAAGAGTAATCATGACATCCACGCTTATTTATTGGTGCAGCTTTTATAATTTTCTGAAAATTATTTACTAAGGATTCTGTCAAACTTAAATGTTATAAAAATGGTTTTAAAAATTTATATTTCATTTACAAAATATACCATTTAATTAACTTTCTTCCTTTTTCAATGTGTCTATAATTATGCAATATTTATTGAACAAATTTATTTATTGAGTTAAATATATTTTCACTTGTATTTTATAATATGTAGACATTCTTTCCAAAAAATATATTTTAACGTAATCAGATTTTAACTCCTCAAAGTACATGCTTTTAGTTTTCAGTGCCAAACTTTCTTAAGACTAATCCTTGATTCAACAGAACTATTCTTAATCCAAATTTAATTCCTGCTTTATTCTAAAAAATGAATGTAAATCGGCTGAAAATATTCTGATTAGTTGTTTCAAAGCTACAGAAAAAGAATGATCTTTTCGCAATTAATCTCATTGAATAACCTTAGACTAAAATTTTAAATTGATCATCAGCATTAGAGAGAAAGGGAGATTATATAAATTCGCATTAGAGATTTGCGCAATTCAAGCATGTATCTAGAACTATGTATATATTTATTTAATAGTTTGTTGGTGTTTATAGGAGATATTTAGAATTACAATGCTGTAAAAATTGTGAGGCACAAAACATTATCAATAACTTTTTAAAAATCTAAAGTAAGTAATCAATTGAAGAAAATACAAATAAAACAAAGAAATTTGGATTATTTTCTGCTCCTGCTAAATTATTTTATACCATTAAATATTCCTTTTTTAATTTCTTTCGCTCTGCTCAAATTTTTTCCCTTTTTATTTCTGACGACATTACCATTTAGACATTGATTTTCTATTCTCGCTGTATCCTTTATAAGAAAGATATTTTCATTAATTTTTTGATTACTTGTCAAAATTTTGATTTTTTAAGCTATGGAATTTTTTTAGCGCATTTTTGTCAGATTTAATCTTTTCTATAATAAGATTTTTTGATTTTAAAAATATTCTGTTTTTAATTTTGGAAATTGGATGTTTTAAACTGTTCTTATTTTTGAATCACTATTATTTATTTTTATATTCATGTACTCTAATGTTTTGTCATTTCATTTAGTCTTGACTTTTTTATCACCAAACTGACGACATTAAATCGAAATGTACGTGTTTAATAAAAATATCCAGAAATTAAAATTTTGTTTACTACTAATAAATAGATATATGTGAAAATATGTATTTAAAAATATAGATTTAAAAATTCCTGATTATTTTTTAAGATAAAAAAAAAACGATAACTGATAGTCAAATATGATTTGTATTTTTTTAAATTTTTATCTTAATTTATTCGTATCAATTACTATCTTAATTATTTTAGTTTTTTCATTTATTTCTTATTTGTTTTCAGTATTTATTAATGCAATATTAAGCAATACACAATTCCATATATTTATTAATTAATTTGTGCCTAAAATTCAATTCGTATCGTCAAATAAATCTAAAAAAACTGCAGACGACATTCCTACAAAGAAAGAAATAGAAAATGAAATACATGGTTTTTTATTTTTTCACCTTATTTGGAGCTTAATTTTTGATATTGATGTATTTTTTTTCATTCTATGAGCATATTATTAAAGAAAAAACACGAAAACACATTATTAATTAGAGATTACATTTACTCTCTTCGGACTAAGCCAAAAGAATTTTTTTCAAAGAACAAGTTTTGTTCTCTTTTCCAGAAAACAATTTATGAGGGAAAATAGATTTTTTAGAAGAAACAAACATTAATTAGTATATTAAATGCTTATTTCACAACACACCTCGTAAAACTGATTCGATTACAAACTAAAATGACTTTCATTGTGAAAAGAATTCTTTGATTAAATGAGATGTATCTGAGATATTGTGTGAAAATAAATGTTTACTCAGTGCTGAAGAATGAAGTACGTAACAAGTCTATTACTGCAAAATATTTTGTAATAACCTTATGAGGGTTTTAAATATTCTTGATAGTATGCTATACCAATATTTTCTCAAATTACTGTTGTGCCTTTTTTCCAAAAGGTGCAAGAAATTCATCATGTGCAAGATATCCTATTACTTCAATTCATCAGTTAAAAATGCTCTTAGTTTTTATTATATATATATATATATATATATA
>JAPMOQ010057778.1:525737-607110 GCA_026543055.1 Argiope trifasciata
TACAATCATAAAATTATTAAAACAATCAAAACCCATTTCCTGATCAATAAAATTATTTGGAATCCTTGCTTGAAAGTGGCCCCTGACGAAGTTTTCATGCCGGATTCTTTTTCTATTGATTTTTGTTTTGATTCGGTTGTCTTGTTTTGTTAACTAATTTATATTCATTTGTATTTTAGTTGTAGCTGCATTTGCGCTCTCCAAATACAATGATTGATTTAAAAACATTTTTATTCTTAAAACTTGTTTGAATCAGTAATGATTTTTAGTTTCGATTCCGGTTTTGGTTTCGTTTCCGTGGTTACTTCTGTTTCTGTTTCGTTGAAATAATTCTTTGAATATAATATTTTGGATTTGTTTCATTAATTGTTTCTTGTACATTTACCTTTCATTTTGCGTGTAATTCTGAATTGAGTTTTGATTCCGATTTCTGTCTAGTTGGTTTCGTTTTGGTTTTGTTGATCAGGAAATGACTTTTGATTGTTTTAATAATTTTATGATTGTATACACACACACATATATATATATATATATAATAATTTGACATACATCTCTTGTTCTCATAATGAGTTATTGCTACATGGTGTTGCTATCAATTATGCGGTTTGATGAAGATAGTAATTCTGTATTACATTTTGGCAAAAAAGATTATAAATTGGGAGCCCAGAAACAAAAACATCCGTTGAATTGTTTAACGAATTTAATACCCAGTAACATTGTATGCAAATTCTACAGTAATAAGTTATTTATGGAAAAACTCTATTGCATCCATTTAAATAAGGTAATAAAATTCATAGTAGTTCGCATCCTTCTGATAAAACAAACACAGATGAACTCCACATGAATACATTAATAAAAGCTAATTTTTGAATACAAATAAGTGAGCAGAAAAAATCGTGTCTCATTTCTTATTACTTTCAGGTATCCGACCACGTTTAAAACATTGGTTATCGACCACATTGACGAATTTTTTAAAATTGATATTTCTTGTAAGTCAGAATTTCCACTTTCCAAAACCGTTTACCTATTCTAGGAAAAAAAGGTGTGGTCTATCATCCAGGGTCACATATTTTTTCAGCTCAAATTTGTCTTTCACTTCAGTTTTTTCAAAACTTTAATTTTCATAAAAGTTCTCCAACGTTAATACGGTATCTCAAAAACTAATGAAAGCATTTATATTTAAATTTAAACGTTTGCATAAAATAATGAGGGAAATGAAATAAACCAAAATTTTCAGTGTTTGTGAAATACTTTTTCCTTTATAATGGATTTTGGAAAAACTAATTTGTGAATTTTTGGAAAAAAAAGGCATATATACATATATTTTTACCCATAACTAACATTTTACTAAGATTTTGGTTCATTTCATGCATCATTGTAACTTGTGTACGAAGAAAAATAGGATTGCTGCATAACAATTTAATGTAGAATGTTAAACATTTTGGTTAAATTCCAGCATAATTTACAACAAATTTTTCTTTTTTTCAAAATATATTATATTTATGAATCATTTTGTTGTATTTATAGTATTTTGTATCATAATTGACAATACATCTAAAAATCATAGGTTTCAATATTTTTTTAAAAAATCCAATTTTTCAAAATTTTTCCTTCGAACGTAGTCGGATACCTTAAAATTCTGGATTATTGTTATTTAAAAAAATTTTCTTCGAAAACGAAATTCTCATGTACTTTAGTATACTTTCAATACGATATCATGTATTGATGTCGTATTGAAACTAGAATCACATATACGAGGTCAATACTACATCTCGTATATGTTTAGTTTAGTTTAGTTATGTTAATGTCCAGTTTAAAGCAACACGAGGGCTGTTTTGGGACGGACCTCGTCATTTTGAACCACAGTCAGATGACGAGGACGACACCTGGGCTGGCACCCCCCTCTCCACACCACACCAGTGAGCATCTCGTTTATGTGTACATATATTGGGTATTCGCCCAGAAGTTAATTTTCAAACAGTGATATATATAGTTCAGTTAAAAGAGTCATATCTTGTGCCTTTTGGATAAATACTTTCTCAATTTACATTAATGTCACTTACCAAAAGATCCTTAACGAATAAAAATAAGAAAAAAAAACTTTTTTTTTTCGTCGAATGCCAGCCACATATTTTTTTTTTCTTTTGATAATCAAGTAAATACTAGCACGATAATCGTTCTTCCGCTGCTTTAAAGTGACTTACTGGTCACAGTGACTTTGAACGGTACTTAACGACATTCCATCGACTTTTCAGTGACATATGTAAATAATCGTGAAGAAAAATTTATCTCGATAAAAGAAATGAATGACGATTTGTAGAGAAGTAATCATGTATAGATATTTGACTTTACCTTCTCTGATGATAATATTTTAAAATCATCGTATTCAGATGCACACTGATGGGCAAACTATTTATTTCGACTTACCAAAGTGTACATCATAAGGCTTAATCACTTCGTCAAAGTCAAATTTCTTCCGTGGAATCTTCGATGAAATCAATATTTACATTTCTTATTTGAGACATTAAGGTATCCGACTACGTTCGAAGGAAAATTTGTGAAAAATCAGTTTTCAAAAACTATTTAAAGCAATGGTTTTTAGGCATATTGTTAATTGTATTACGAAATAGTATGAATAGAAAAAAATATTTAAAAACATAATATATTTTCAGAAATAGGAAGATGTGTAGTAAATTTTAATGAAATTTAACCAAAACGGTTAACACTCTACACAAAATTGTAATGCAACAAGCCTATTTTTCTTCGTATGCAAGTTATAGAATAGAATAATGAATGAAATGAACCAAAATCTAAGAAAAATGTTGAGATATAAAGACGCTTTTGGGAAAAATGTATGTATATATGCATTTTTTAAATAAATTTAACTTTTAAATTTTCTAAAAACACCTATAAACGAAAAAGAATTTCACTAACAATAAACTTTTGGTTCATATAATTGTCCATATTATTCAAAACAAATGCTGATATTTTAATGTAAATACCTCTCTTAGTTTTTGAGATATCATGTTAACGGTGGAGACTTTTTATGGAAATTAAATTTTTGAGAAAATTGAAGTTAAAGACAAATTTTAGTTGAAAATTCTGTGACCTGGATGACAGGTCAGGTATCCGTTTCCTTCGAAATGATAAAATGTTTTGGAAAGAGGAAAGTCTGAGCGAGAAATAATTTTTAAAAAATCCCCTATGTGGTCTAAAACTTGTGTTTTTGACGTAGTCGGATACCTTAAATGTTAAATTTTTACCAAAAACACTTGCCACACTTTCTTACAAAATAAATATATTTTTAAACATTACCAGGTGAATATTCTGGTCCCATGGCAAACGAGACAAAGTGAAGAGAGAAGAAAAGGATGGGGAAGCATTATGTGGTTGATACCTGTAATTGTATATGTTGTTAGAAGCTCTGGTGATAACTCACAGAAATGAATTTAAATTGTAAATTAAATGTATATATGTAAATATTTATCAATATTTTAAAATATAAAAATATGCATTAACTATTAATAAATTTATAACCTAGATAATAAACTTGTGTGACCTAGAAAAGTGTTGTCACTGGTGACAAGTCGGGTGATAAAAACTATAAAGCATTGTCTAATCCTTATAAATAACTATTTCTGAGTTAATTACTAAAAATAGTTTATATTCTTTTTAAAAATACCAAACACCTTTAAATTGATATTGATAAGCACTCGGTTTCAAAAGCCATTATTGTAAATAACAGTAAAGTGTTTCTGCCCTATAAAAGCTTCTAAATCGTAATAGATTTCGTTTTTATTGAAATTTATGTTCAGATACATAGTAAGAAGTAACAGAAGCACTTCCAAGACCGAAATATGTGTTGTCATAAGGGTTGTTTGATATAAAATTTTTCTTCTTTCATATAATAAAGAAAAATGTTTCATTTAGAGGTAAAATCAGGATGCAAATTTTAAGATGGAACAAATTTGTTCCCATGACAAAATGTTGTTCAAATAATCGATCGAATGTGAATAAAATAAAGCGGTATTTTTATTGTCTTTCTTTTTAATCTACGAATGACAACAAAAGCAAAAAGAATCTGAAACTGTTTTATTTTATTTTTTGATTTTTAAAAACAGGTAGCTTGTCTTCCAACTGGAACAAATAGAGAATCAAACTTTTCAGAAAGAAAAAAAAAAACTGTTAGGAATGTAAATCTAAAGGTGACATTAATAGCTCATAAATTATTCATGGCGAAATTTGTATAAGGGGAAAACACAACTGCAACTGAAAGTGCTGAAATCGAATTTGGGAGGAGGTAAAAAACTTTTTATTTCCAGAATAATTTAATGGCACAATTGAATAAATATTATCGTAAATGAAAAAACAAAAGGAATTTAAATGCAAGCAGATGACGGATTTTAAATATATTCATGAAATGCAATGATTGCTTCAATGAAACAAGGGAAGTTAGTTTATGAATAACAAAAAACTTTGGCGGGTAATGTTTCCTTCCTTTTTCGATATTTTTTTCTATTAATGGCAGTCGCGTATGTCCAAAACCCCATAATTTGCACACACATATATAAATGATTTATATAAAATTATTATTTTATAATTTATATATTTTTTATTGGATTTTCGATATTAAAACTTTTTTTTCTCATTTCTTAGAGGAAATAACGACTTTCTTTTTGCATTCAAAATTTCAAAAATAAGCTAAAATCTTAAATTTCGCAATTTTTCCACAAACGTTTTGTACTCTAATTTTATATTCATATCTTGCATCTGATATTTGATGATGGCAGCACTTAATAAAGAGATGATAGAATATGTCTTTTCTGGTGAATGAACAATGTTTTCAGTTTAAATAGCATTAGTTTCTTAAATAAGAATCTCAAACAAGAAAAAAATTATGCCAGTAAAATTGTAAACTGAAAAATGTTATCAAGATTCATTGTTCAGAAAAAAAAATATCAAAATGTATAGAGATATTAAAGTGATCAATATGAAATCAATCTATCAATTATGGTAAGAGAAATATCTTCAATATATGCGTGGAAAGAGCCACAGATGTTTTTCTGTCATTTAAAAGAAAAATAAATCACATCTTCCTCTATATTAGTGAATAACAAAATTTGGTATATATATATATATATACATGGCTATAAAGACTAAAAGCAACATGGAGATAAATATGAAAATAAGGACCGAAATTAATTTCAAATATCAATAATTTTTGTTATTTTTAGTTATTGCTTTATCATTTATAATTCCATACAAGTAGAAAATCTATCTTGTTGCAAATTCGGTTCAAATTACAGGCATACTTACATTTGTACGGTTACTGGTAATAACTGGTATGACTATACCTTAGTTCTCTTCTACAAGCTGTGGTGATGACCGTGACTTGGTTTACTTCTAGTATTCATGGAAAGAAGGGACCATAAACTGCTAAGGCACACGTATTTATGTTATTTACTTGAATTTAGTAGCAGTAACACTGTCAGGACCTACGTTTGAGTCCTAAGGACCATTATCGGTCGCATCTCAACATTTCCAGTAGGATGCACGGCCATGCATCGATGTATGGGGAACGATAACTGGCCATTCCGACCCTCTACTAAGGCACACGGAGGTATCTGCTTGACCCAAATGCAGATACCGCAACAACTATTTTTGTCCTCAGGGTCATCACTGGAAAAAGAACAGCCCTTCCCATCAGAAGAAAATTCTGGCAACAATAGAAGGTAGCAAACCCCGAACCTTTTTGTACCCAATTAGGTGTCGAGAACCAATCATCATAACGAAAGTTTCTTTTCCACATCTCTGAGGTACCTAAATTGGTGCAGGAAGAACATAATTCCTTTGTGATTATTAAAATCAAATGTTATATTTCATATATCTATATCTATGACGCGTTGTTAACAATGTTATTTCAACAGGCTGCCTTCCTACTGATGGAATTCTTCTATTAATTGATAGAAATTTATAATTTTAGTGTAAAGCGGACATATCAATTGTACTTCATCAATTGTTTTTAGCCATGTATTATCTATTGTTTTATTGTTTTTGAGCGATAGCTCAACTGATATACAGATATGATAGAACAAAAAATCACGTTCGAAGTCAAAACCAGATTTATAACAATCTTGCTGTCGCCGTCATTCAATTAATTTTGTTTTTGCATTATTGAAAAAAAATGTAAAAAAAAAGAATCAATGATTGAAATAAACTCACAAGAAGCTTAGAAAAGCGGGAAGATCAATCATTTTACGATCAACAAAATAAAAAAGTATTTACTTCTTTTTTCTTCTTCTAATTTTATTTATTTCCGCCTTTTTGTTTTTAAATTTAAAACTTTTTGATTGCTTATTCTTTTTTGACATTTATCGTTTCTTTGAACATCTTTTTTACTTTGATTTTGTATTTAAAAAAATCTTTTTGTTTTGTTTTGTTGAAAATTATCTAACAAAAAGTTTTTTTCATGGTCTCAAAATAAAACATTTCATAAATTTAATGTTTCCTGAATCACGAAATTGTTTAGTAAGAAGTTTAGCAAGTTGTTACTCTTTCAAAATTCTGTCAGTTGTTATTCTATTTGATATTTTCCAATCTCTTATTAATTTTGTTGACACATATCTACAGTAAATCATTAATGTCTTAAGATTGGATATTAATTGTAAACTTATCTTAAAATGAAATTAAAGTATGTGTCTTATACTATATATTGATTCTAATCCTATCCAACCTCACAATGAATGGACTTGTCCAGCTAAATTGAAATGCCAGCATTTTAATTCATAAGTCGACTCTCCAATCTATTATCTCAAATATATGTCTCTATAAACCATTGGAAATACTTGACGTGTTTGGATGTAAAGCTACATATCTGTGTGCATTATTATTATTATTATGCAACGGCGTTTTCCTTCTGACAGATTTTGTCCAAAGTATGAATGAGATTTTCCAATTTGTTTTTAAAATCCATTAACTATTTTTTTTTCTTTTATCTCATTGAAATTTGAGTCATTACGTTAACTATAATGACTCAAACACCCACATTATTTTAAATAAGAGGTTGTGATTCTAAAGGCAGGTGTAATTCAAATTTTTTACGGAAAATCTGAGATGTATCAATACGTAAAGGTTAAATTTTTGACAGTTGCAATACATTTTGTATGCATATTTTACATACTAGAAAAATAAAATGTTTAGTTCTGATTTTGAAATTAAAAAAAAAAAAACGAAATTGCCATAGGCAGGTAGTATCTTTGTCTATTTATGTTTAACATTGATCCGTACTAGGAAAATTTTATGTTCTTGAATTTAAAAATTTTAAATAAAAGAATATGTGCAATATTTGGACCCTTAATTCTTATTGGTTTTTGCTTTCTTCAATTAACTGTAAATATTTCCATTAAAATAGTGCAAATTTCAGTTACTGTAATATTTATTTTTCCATAATTCAATGGCATGGCAGGCGATAATTTCTGATTAACATTAAAATTTTTACGAAGAAAATTTTATTTCGAAAGAGTGGCCATATTACCGATTTTCTGTCCCACCAGAAGGCGCTCGGAAATAAATATTGAATGTCCAGACCGACAGCAACGCTACAGCAACACTTACGGGAACTGTGGTTGAGACTCAAGGGCCATAACCGGCCACAGTACAACCCTCCATGTAAGAAGTACGTCCAATCATCTAAGGGAGGAGTCAGATCCCCCGCCTTTATTGTACCCACTGGGTTGGCGAGATCCAAACACCATGCTGGAAGAAACTCATCCCTAATTATGACGTGCCCCCGGGGGGTGATTGCGAAAGAATAAACAAATAGCAAAGAGTTATATTTTTTGTATAATATGGAGAAATTAAATCAACAATGGGTGAAGATAAAAAGAAGTACAAGACAGCAAAATTATATAAATATACAAAAGTAGTTCCTAAGAATATTAATTTGACAAAATGTGATAAACGTAGGTTTTTTAATTGTTTTTTCTTTCTTTTTAGTTTAATTAATCTCAATACATATAATATAATCTCTAATTATTTTTTTCTTACTTCTTCTATATATTCCAAGTGATATTATCTTTACGGAAGAAAAAAAAATTATAAAATTAGATCATTAACTAAAAATTAAAATCTAGTTTTAGTTTAATTTAGTTTTATTAACGTCCCGTTTAAAGCAACACGAGGGCTATTTTGGGACGGAACTCGTAATTTTGAACCAAGATCAGATGACGAGGACGACACCTGAACTGGCACCCCCCTCTCCACACGACACCATACCACACCAGCGGGAGGACGTTTGGCCTGACATATTTAACGTGCAAGAGACCCCCTCACTTCGGTTCTTAGGTAGAATCGAGTCTCGAACCTGAAACCTTCCGGTTCCGAAACCTTACCACCAGGCCACCACGGCCCAATTAAAATCTAAAGCGTAAAAATAGTAGGTCGTTAATGAGATTATTACAGGCATAAAATATTTCAAAATTCTCATATATCGTATGACGAGTGTAGATTTTAACCGCTTGCCTGATTATTGTGAGTTATCTCGGGTTCATTTAAAGTCCAATTAATTATTATTCTGAAAAAACTCGGGCGAAACAAAATTTATCAGTATTATTTGCTATATCGCAGTTTAACTCGTTCTGAAGGAAATGAAAGGAAATATTCAGCTTTGATTAGCAGTTAGCCAAGTTTTGTTGGTTTCCGAATTCTACTCGGTTCTTTTCGTGAGACTGGTCACGTGTTTTCCATATTGCATAGCATACGTCTGCTTATGGATTAGTATTATATAAAAAAAGGATAGGTGCGTTGAAAAAATGAAATAAAGGCGATGATTTTTCAGATAGGGATTATGAAGATAGTAATTCCTGCTATTGAAAAAAAATCAAATCCAACGAAACAGTAAACTATGCGCTCCTTTAATAGAAATTCCAGAGGTAAACCAGTAAGAAAAAAGACCAGATATCAGTGTACAGAATGCCAAGCATCACTTTGTGTTTCCGTTGCTTCAAAAACTATCATACAAAGACCAATATTCAACTTCTTTTCATTCGACCGAAATAACTCAGGATAATAAACTAATATTAAAACTAAATGAATTTAGACCCATAAAAAATTTAAAAAGTTCAACTTAAAACCTGGATATTTTGTTTTGCTTCGTATCCTTGTGCTTAGTAAGAAAAAAATGTGATGATTTGTGCAATTTTTTTCAAAAAAAAATTGTAAGGGAAACGTGTAAATTTATCTCTTTACAAACATGAAATACGTGAAATTTGATAAACAAGTGCATAGTACATGTGCAAAACAAATTTTAAGAGTGTTATTAAAATGTTGTTTTTAAAGGACATAAAATCTTTATTTTATACAGTTTTTCTCTCACATTTATGCAATCTAAACAAGCTGTTTTCCAATAAAATCTCATATAATAAATCATGTCTTCTTCTGAGTCAATATAAAGTATTATCACCTCATCAAAATTTGTTTTATTTAAATTGATGCTTTTGAAACTTAACTACTCTCAGCAGGTTTTCCTCAGCATTATTAAAAGAGGTTACTTTTCCGTGATGCAGGCGCAAGATATTGCCAATGTGAGCCAAACACGAGTCAAGTGGCCAATGAAAAAACAAATGTCACCTATATGAACAAAAGGTGAAAAATGTCTCCAAGTGTAACTACGTGAAATTTGACATAATTTTACGTTTTTGGCAACTTTTGGGCGATTTATCACTTTTTCCGACTAACGAGTGTTTGGCGACATTTTGGCGATTCTTTCGTTATGCCCGTATAACGAAAAAGTAATTTAAAGAAAAATAACAGAAAAATACTGCAACAATTTAAATGTTGCAACATGATTGTAGTATATATCGAATAAAGTTAATTACCCATTTTATAAAGAAATTGTATTTTATTTTTGAATAGGTCATTTAAATTATTTAAAATAAACTCAATTTGATGCTTTTAAAAATCCATAATAATAAGATTAAAGAAAAAAAAATGTATTTCTACTTAATAATGAAAATGGCAATTTTTTGGGGAAAAAGGAAAATTAATTCAAACCTCATGCTACAATAATTCAATTATCATGATTTTTGTTAAAGAAGGCAAAAAGATTGTTTGACTTTAATCACTTAAGTAGTTAAAGTTGAAAAACCATGCGACTAATTGATTCATGAGTTAAAAAATATTCATAAAATCTTGTTCAAAGATATTAATTCAGAAAAATAAAAATAAAAGTAATTCAGTTATTTTGTAAATGATCAGACTCCAATTAGGTTAAAAGAAAAAAAAAAACAAATACTTTTTGTTATGTAATAATAGATTTTAAAAAAGGCGTCTTTGCGTCTAAATATATTTTCTGAGTACTCAAAACTTTTATAGACAGGAAAAAGATATTTTATGAAGATCATTATCATTTTTTCTGAATAACTCAATGCAGAAATTTTTCTTCAACTTCAGAAAGGAACGTGCTAAATTGATCGTAATTAAGTTAACGTTTCCTGAAATTGTACTTTTTTATGTCTTTATGGAACAACTTTTGAAATAGCTAAATAGGTCTAATAAAAATATTCTGCTTCTTTTTCTTTTGAAAACATATTTGTTCCATCGATTAATTCCATCGATTTTTTTTATCTTTATTAAAATAATTTTTGATACTTTATTTTTTTCTCTTAGGATATATTTGTAATAAGAATATTGAGAACAGCATTATTCCAAGCGCCATAATAACTATTGTGCACTATTGAGAAATACTAGAAAAAAATTGAAAATCAATGAAATAAATTTTTAAATTGCTGCGTAAACACTAAAAGATTAAAAGAAATGTTAGAAATTCAGTCTCTAAATTAGTCATTATATAACAAAAATATCAGGTAATAGAGTAAACTAAATAGATTAAGTTATCCTAATTTTATAAAATGATTAATATTGAAATGAATAAAGGAATACATTTAATAAATATATTTCTTTATAATATACTGTTTGTTTTGCTATAAAAACAGATATTTTTAGAAATATTGTTTGCTTTTCAGTTTTTTTTATTATTATTAAAATCATATGAATAGTGGTTTATTTCTGAACCATGTATATCTAGTTATTTAACGGATGAGGAGTTCTGTTTTTATATTACTTAAAGAATAAAGCAAATTTTTAAAGTTTAAGAATATACATTTTCATCAAATGGTTGCCTGTTATTTAATACTTGAAGGTACTCGGCGCGTTGATGTCGCCGAAAAAAAAATATTAAGTGCAATCAATCAATAGCTTGACAATGTTTTATCTGAATTGGATACTACAGTACTACTGAATTGGATACTACTTTATTGAAAGATACTACAGTATATAAAATACGAACAAACAAATATTCCTTTTTATTTATTTGATTTGTTTATTCATTTAGAAATGTAATACTTGATGTTCTTTCAGAATGGTAGTGAAACAAACTATTTATTGTATCTCATGTCTCGTTTAATATTTCATTTAGAATTCTGAAATGAAATTTTCGAAAATATTATTAAAATATTCTCTTTTAAAATTCATTAAACATAAAAACATATTTATATTATAAAATCGTTAATATAGTTGAAAAGATAATTTTTGAAAATTAAGATGGGGGGAAATTATTCATTCTACAATATTTTTGATAGTTATTGCAAAATACGCTAACATTTAATTAAATTATAAAACCTCCAGGATTAGTTTTCCCAAAACTTTCTCACATAATCTGTAATAAAGTTGTTACCTCTGAGACTTTCATGACATTTGCGTGCTACAGCTACAAAATATTAACCTTTAACTACAATTTAGCATTTCTACAGAATCTATCGTGTCTCCTTAGTGAGTTATTTGGAGATTAATCCTTAGTAAATAAATGAGGTTGAGATTTTTTTTTAAATTTTAGATTACTATCCCTATAACCCTTCCGTAGCTGTAAGCAACACGCTGACTAAGTTTCATTGCAATGGGATGAACGGTTTGGGAAAGCATCAGAGAGATAAATTCAAACATTAATTTTTATTCATATAGATTACCTATTGTTTCATATTTTCTTATTTCATCCAAAAATCATAGAAACATTATCATATAACATCAAATCATATAATACATTATTTTTATAAAAATTTGTAGGCATTCTTTAACATTGATATAAAAAGTATCAGAAATATATTTCATCCATAAAGTCATTAATTGCTTCGTTTTCTGTGTATTTAGTAACAATTTTCTTTCGTGTCTAGATACTTAATAAAAATATTTATTTTAAAAATTTAAGGAGTCTAATAAAATGGCTAAATAATAAAAAAGGGGAAATTAAAAGATTTTTTTAATCTCAAAAGTATGTCTTAAAAACTTCTCAGCTATTTCAAATAACACTGCTCATTAGTTTAAAAGTCTAGCTGTAAAACAGGAAAAATCTTTTCTTATTTAAATGGCTACTGCATAATGATAATGTGTTTCTCAATGCAACTTAAATGTAAATGATAATAAAGACCATTATCATTATGAGACTCTTCATAGTGTTACTTTCTGCACAAATACAATTGTTAAATTAATTCATTTACATTTCCTTAATCTCCTCTGTGCGTTAATGGTAATCATTTAAAATAATGAAAAGACACTAGTCGTTGTTTAACATTTCTAAAATGCGAAACGGAAAATGTTTCGTGGTTTTTATTTTTATTCTGAATGAAGAAAAAAATATTGTTGTTATTTTCTGTTTCAATTTGAAGCATATGAAGAACTAGACTTAACTAGAATGTTGAAAATAAATCGAGATTCAAAGAATTTTTCAATTTCAGAAATTATGAGAGGATATACACTGATGGGAACAAATTCCCAACACCAAGAAAAAATTATTGCACAGTAATGAAATTTTAGGAATTCATTTGTCTAGGTAACATATTGAATTGATTAAAGTTTCAAGATCACAAGTAGAGCCATTTCAAATGTGAAATGTTTGTACATTAGTAACCTGTGTAACCGCCAGAATTTTGAATGCAAGCATACAAACGTGCATGCATTGTGTCGTACAGGTGTCGGATATCAGTTTGTGCGATGGAGTTCCATGCCTGTTGCACTTGGGCGGTTAATGCTGGTCGTAGATGACGCTGGAGTTGTCGTCCAATGATGTCCCATACTTGCTTGATTGGAGAAAGATCTGATGATCTAGCAGGCCAAAGCAACATATCGACACTCTGTAGAGCATGTTGGATTACAACAGCGGTATGAGGGCGAGCGTTATCCTTTTGGAAAACACCCCCTTGAATGCTGCTCATGAGTGGCAGCACAACAAGTTGTATCACTAGACTGACGTACAAATTTGCAGTCAGGGGGCGTGGAATAACCATGAGAGGGCTCCTGCTGTCATACGAAATTGCTCCCCAAACCATAGCTCCAGGTGTAGGCCCTGTCTGTTTTGGCAGCAGACAGGTCACATGCAGGCGTTCACCTGGCCTCCTTCTAACCAACAAACGGCTATCACTGTGACACAGGCAGAACCGGCTTTAACCAGAAAACACAACAGATCACCACTAAGTCCTCCAATGAGCTTTAGCTTGACACCACTCACGTCGCAAACGACAGTGGTTTGGAGCCAGTGGGATGCACTGTACAGGACGTCTGGCTCGGGGCTGTCCTTGAAGTAACCGATTTGTAACAGTTCGTTGTGTCACTGTGGTGCCAACTGCAGCTCGAAATTCAGCTGCAGACGCAGTACGATTAGCCACAGCCATATGCCGAATACGACGGTCTTTCCTCTCAGTAGTACCACGTGGCCGCCCGGAACCTGGTCTTTTTGAGGCAGTACCTTATCTTGACCACTGCCGCCAATACTCATGCACAGTGGATATATTCCTGCCAAGTCTTTCAGCAATATCGCGGAATGAAAACCCACCTTCTCGTAGCCCTACAACACGACCTCGTTCAAACTCAGTGAGCTGTTGATAATGGCTTCTTCGTGTTCTCAGAGGGATCCTTGACTAGCATTAATCCACTACGTCAAATCTCAACTGTAAATAACGATCACGAACCTTACAGCGCTAATTTAAAGCAAACCTCATTTGCATGTTCATAGTGTCGCTACTAGCTGCACAGATACGCGCGTAGCTCGAAATTGGAATCGACGTCATCTTTCAGAAGTATAAACATGCCTACGAAATTTCATTTATCTAGCACAGCTCTGTCCTAGTGTTGGGATTTTTTTCCCATCAGTGTATATTGAAAGCAGAAGGAAAGTAAGTTAGTATAAATGGAAAGGCAGGAAGCAACTCTAAAAATTGCTTTAAATAATTATTTCAACTAAAATTCTGAAAACAAGAATTGTTTAATTTTAGAGAAATTAAAGTATACTTAGATTGAAGATTGACTTTTGGTTTCAAAGCAAATATAAAGGAAATACCTTATCATGGGCTTCACAATTCTGAACAATGGTAAATTTTGAAGGACTCTGTCTGAAACCTCGTACCTTCAAAGACTCTTTGAACCCTTTAAATGGAAAAACATTTAACAATCGACAAGTGAAATATATATGCAGAAAATATACTTTATATGGAATATTAGCTTAAAACTTGTTTGAAAATAGCTTCTTTTTATAACTAATTGGTCCCTATTTTGAGAGACAGAAGCGTTTGGCAAACAAAGGTCAGAAAGGAAGTACAAAAGTCAAAAAACACTAATTTAAAAAAAAGGCTAAAAGAAAAGACAGAATATTTTAACATCTCTGGTTCTCTTTCCATGATTAGACAAATTCTATACTCGCCCTCAAACCCCACAATGGAGACCTATATTATTAAGGAATCAGTATAAAAAGAGAAGGATTTAATTGAAGAATGTTAAATGAATGTATTCTTGTATATCTTTTTATGGTTCGTTCATGAAATCCATAAGCTAGATGTGTATAACAGAAGGTATCCGAATACAAGAGAACGTGATAAATAATAAACTTCAAGATCTACATACTGTCCATAAATTTAATTTTAAAATGTAAATATATTTAATTGAAAAATGTATATATATATATATATATATATATATATATATATATATATCGAATTTCAAATAAACTTCAGTAAGAAAATATTAATATGTACTTTTGTATGTATGTAAGAGAGATCAAAATACAGTGTCTTATATATATGTTATTTTACTACTATAAATATAGTTCTATGTTGATTCTATTGGCATTAAGAAGTAGGCTCAAAATAGACATTCAATGTTCTGGTACTCATATATTGATTGAACTTCAGTGATTAGTCAAGTAAAAAATATTGTCAAAAATTGCACTTTAATTGAATCTTTCATAGTTATTGATTTCCAAGTTCTTACGTTTGACAATGCACAAATAGGAGAATACATATCCATATGTCTTTCAAAGGATATGAAAGAATAAAATCTGAAAAGGTAAAGAACTATTCTAACAATTGAAATATTTTTTACTTTGTTAAACTCCACTTTAACATAAATTAAAATTATAAAAAAGTGAAATAGTTTTTTTCTGGGTTATTAAAAATAGGAAGTGTATTTCGCTCTCAGATTACTGACGCTACATCCGTTCATAAATAATGTAACATATTTTATTTTTAAATAAGAAAAGAAGTAAAAATTAATTAAAAAGTATATATATATATATACACACTGAAGTAACAAAAGTCATGGGATAGCAATATGCAAATATACATATGGCAGTAGTATCGCAGCGAAAAAGTATAAATGCGCAGTTCGTTTTCCAGAGCTTTCATTGTGTTCAAGTTATTCATGTGAACAGGTTTTTCGTGATTTAGGGCGGCACGACCAGAATTAACAGACTTTGAACGTGGAATGTTAGTTGGAGCTAGACGCATGGGTCATTCCATTGCGGTTATCGTTAGTGACTTCAACATTCCGAGATCCACAGTATCAAGAGTGTGCCGAGAGTATGAATTTTCAGGCATCACATCCCATCATGGACAGCGCAGTGAGCGACCACCTGCACTTAACGACGAAGACCGCCGACGTCTGTGTAGAATGGTCAATGTTAATAGACACGCAACACTTCGTCAAATAACTGCAGGAATCAATGTGGGACGTACGAGAGACGTGTCCGATAGGACTGTGCGGCGAAATTTGTCTTCCTTGGGCTATGACGGCAGAAGACTGACTCGAGTGTCTTTACTGACAGCACGACATCGCCTGCAGCGACTCTCCTGGGCTCGTGAGCATATTGACTGGTCCCTAGACAAGTGGAAAACTGTGGCGTAGTCAGATGAATCACGATTTCAGTTGTTACGAGCTGATGGTAGCGTTCGAGTTTGGCGAAGACCCCGCGAAGCCATGGACCCCAACTGTCAGCAAGGCACTGTTCAAGCTGGTGGTGGCTGCATAATGGTGTGAGCTGTTTTTACATGGCATGGACTCGGTCCTCTGGTGCAACTGAACCGATCATTGACTGGAAATGGTTATGTTTAGCTGCTTGCAGATCACTTGCAGCCATTCATGGACTTCACGTACCCACACAACGATGGGATTTTTATGGACGACAATGCGCCATGTCAGTGGGCCAGAACTGTTCGCGATTGATTTGAAGAACATTCCGGACAATTCCAGGGCATGATCTGGCCACCTAGATTGCCCGATATGAGTCCCATCGAGCATTTATGAGACATCATCGAAAGGTCCGTTCGTGCCCAAACTCCATCCATACCTTCACAATTATGGACGTCTATACAGACAGCATGGCTCAATATTCCTGCAGAGGACTTCCAACGACTTGTGGACTCCATGACACGTCGAGTTGTTGCACTTCGCCGGGCAAAAGGAGGACCGACACGATATTAACAGTCATCCCATGACTTTTGTCACTTCAGTGTATATATATATATATATATATATAGATAGATAGATAGATAGATAAAATTATTTTAGGTAAAAACGATGGTTTTTGTACACTTTCATTTGCTCTTCGATTATTTTGCTGTTGGAAAGTTTATAAAGACTTTAACGTTGTAACTTTGTGTACCTTTTTTTATAGCTTTTATACTACCGATTATAACAAACAGAGCTTTCTTACGTACACTTTATTACAAAAATGAGTATTTTTCGAAATCTTTAACTGCTTTTATGATTTTCATGCAATGCAAATTAATAAGAAATATTAATTACTTCCATTTTGATATGTGTCTATTTTTATACGTTACTGCTAGTGAAAACATATCATTACACATTGGTTTAAAAATGAATGACGTTTTGAATACTTTGATATAAAACATGAAAGGAAATCTACAGTAAAATGCATTACAATATCAAAGGGAACTACGAATTCTGTATGAGTATGCATATAACATGGGAAATAGTTATTTCACATAACTGAAAAAAGACGTATTTTTTATAAATATATTTTTATTAGATACTATCATTATACTATTATTTCAGCGTTTCGATTAAATTCTTACACCCTTTTTACACTCGACACTTTTCCGTTATACCGGCGCAAGAAGTCACCATTGTGAACCAAACGGTAGTCAAGTCGCCAAGCGGGGTGAATGGTAAAACAAATGTCGCTAATGTGAACAAAATGCGGATAAAGTCGCCAAGTGTGCGGGAAATGGGGCTTAATTCTGCATTTTTTGGCGAATTTTTATTTTTTTCGACTAACGACTATTTGGCGATTTTTTCGTATCACCCGTATAATGGAAAAGTATCGAAATTATTTTGTATGTAGAGCATTAAAAGCGCAACTTTGGAAGAAAATATAAAACAGTAATCTGAAGGTCTGTTTCGTTTTTTTAACTCGGAATTGCAGAAACTCAATAAGGTTACCATGGATACAGCAGCTTAAATAAATTTACTCCGTTTCCAATTCAAATATACATATATATATATTTTGAAGTAATTCACCAAACAATTCTTCAATCAAAGGAATATATAAATTAGATGCTTGTTTTAAATCGGAAGTTCATTGTTATAAACAAAAAAAAGTTTTCAAACAAAAGGGCAAGTATTTTTCGATGCAAAATTCAAATGAAAAAATATCTTTATGTTCTAAAACGCATTTGACACCTGAACCTCATTGAAGTAACATGAAACAAATATTCAATTCTTACAGACTGGTTTTTTCTACAAATTTAATAGAACCATTTGATAGTGTCACCAAGACATTCTTATTTAAAAAGTAAATTCTGTCCACTTTTGTTTAAATCAAAATCGTGAATATTATTTATTGTATAAATTAATCTAAAATTAAGATTGATTTTTGTTGTACTAAGAGCCTGGATTTCAATATCATTCCCGAAAATAATTGCCCTACAGAGAACATATCTTTAGATTTTACTCATTAAAATTTAGTTACCATTTCATAACTTTTTTTAAAAATTGTTTGGGTACTTTTTCGTTATACGGGCGCAACAAAAAATTGTTTAAATGTCACCAAAAGTGCAAAAATACTTCACATTTAATGTTCAAATTCGCCAAATTCACGTTATTCACATGACAAATTTGTTCGTATTTCTTTTACATTGGCGACATTTGTTTTCCATTCACTTCACTTGGCCACTTGCGTTTGGCTCACATTGGCGACATCTTGCTCCAGTGTAATTCAAAAGTGCCTTTGTTTAGTATATTCCATTCTCAAAATGCAAGACGAATATGCATAGTAAAGATTATCCGAAATAATAAGCATGTTATTTTCCTGAGAAAGGATTATTTTGGTGCTTTATTAATAGGACTTAAGATCTAAGAAAACGATTTGCGAATGAACCAATGATGATTCATTTGATCTGACGAGTAACAAGTATTCTTTTTCTTCACGCTTCAATTATTCGATTTTTTTGAGAATGAAACTTATTTCGTTTTGTTATCATCTGTTCTATCATACTAAAGTAAAGTAATAGAAATTTCAGAAAAACGTATTCAATATCTATATTCACATGGAAGCACGTGTGAATTTAGAGCGTGGTCATTTTTAATTTTTTATCATAGATGTATGGTTATCCGTTTCCATCAATAATATGATAATGTGTGCTTTCTTGTAAGTCTTTAATTGTCATGATTTTGTAGGGCTCACAGTACATATATTTCTATTTGTAACTGGTTAAACAACCTGATTTTTAAAATATATAATATTTTGAAATTTCATTTCATTTCTAGCGTTCTTTTTTATTCGTTTCAATGCTTGCCTTACATTGTATCTCAGCTGTTCATTGTACATTTTTATGCTATGCTAGCTTCGGCCTTGGTTTCAGACTCTGCAAATTTTAAAACATGCGGGTTACATTATTGAATTGCTACATTGAAAATGGATAACATCATTACTTTAATTATAATTTTCAGTTAGAATGTGATTATAATAAGTTTTGCTAATTGGGAAATAATCTCACCCTTCATCTCTAGATGGCAGTCGTTTCCTCTGAAATGATATTATCAAAAGACTCCGATGTTTAATGGTATCATACTGAGAAAGAGTGACCTCCTATAAAAAAGAATCAGGGCTGATTTCTCAGAGGCAACACAGAAACATCTACAAAGTACAAAAAATGAATATTATGACATTTTTTAACCAAAACTTTTCTTTATTGTAGAATTCCGTACTTTTTTAGATATTGCCGATGCAATTACATATTTTCGAACTTTCCACTAATCCTATATTTAAATAGAGAAGATATTCCAGCAGAGTAATTACAAGACTGATATATACACACAATAAGTTCATCATGTAGATTCTCTAAATAAGAAATATCAGTATGGATACTTATTTTTAATAGTCGATTTTTCAAGATCGACACCAAGAACAGCAAGGTACTCGGTCTACTTGGTGATTTTCAGATTATGCCAAGATCGCCAGCCTTCATTATGCAATGTTCATATTAGAAGATTTTGCCGAAATGTTTACCTTGCAAATTACGTCAAGATCAGATAACAATAATAACTATGTGTAGCGATCCTTGTAATTATATTTATGAATTGCATTTTATAAAGATGTTTCTAGGCAACAGTAAAAAAAGCACAAAAATAGTAAACAAACATAGCAACAAATCAATAAAATAATACTAAACAAACATAGCAATAAAAGCGTCAGCTTAGAATATATTCTACCTGAAAACTTTAAATAACCTACAATGTAATTACAAAAGCAATGAATAGATATTAATCTTATTCTTAAAGATAAACAAATATTCCAAACGCATTATCGTTATTTGGAAGCATTCGCAAGATACATGTATGTCAAAGATGGCTTGCTATCCATCTTTATATGCTTATCCATTTCTATTTTGATTTCGGTTCCCCCTAAACCATTTCTTTCCAAGAAAAGAATTCAAAGTAGATTATATCTCCTTTTTGGGGTCCATTACACTCTAATATTTCTATCTAAACTGACGTGCCATCTCGATTTTTGGTTTAGTTCATTTCTATATCCATTCCAAATATCTATTTGAATACAAAATAGATCAAACTTTTTATATTGCCATATAAACTGTTTTCAAAATATAAATTGGAAAATGATTTTCGAATTTTTGGCGCTTTTTTATGTTATTTTGATAAAAATCCATTTTATTTAAATATAATTTTTTTAAAAAAAATTCCCATTTAGTAAGTGTCAAAAAAGAATTTCAATTCATATAATTTAGTTGCTTAATAAAGAATTTACTTTTTAAAGTATCTATGAAATAATGTGCATGTAATCATGGAGTCTATCGACAATTCAGTTCGCAAAGTTTGGACGTCATTTAAAGAGTGAGTGTCTAAAAGATATTGTTAGTTTGAACAGTATGGCATTTCTTCAAAAATGATTTATTTATTGCTCATGTTTCATTAGATTTCTTGTTTTCGCAAATATTTTGAAATGTGTTAAAATTAAAGAAGGCGAAATTAAAAAAAAATCTTGCATTTATTAATTATAAGATTTTAATTGTTTCTTTCTAGATTTTTTTTTTCCAAATATCTAATATTACCCTACAGATTTGAATTTTTATAACTTCCTTGTAATCTCAGAAGTAAAAAAATAAAATATTAAAAAATATGTTATTGGTATGATGTTATTAACTAAGAAAGAAACTTTTCACTGCCTATTTGTAGGAATTAGAGCATTCAATAACTAAAATTTTAATTTAAAGTATAACAACTTATAAACTGATAATACAATATTCACTTTTTGCAGGTTAAAAGTAATTTTTCGTTTTGTTTGGAGAAAAGTATACACAGCAAATCTTACAGTTTTATTTCAGCATTTATTTATTTATTTATTACAGTTATTATTTTTATTCATTTTATTATTTTATGTGTTCTTTTCATCAAAATTTTATTGCAATAAAAATGTATTTGCTATAATATTGCATATTTTTATTTTCAGAATAATAGTATTATGATTTTAACATGTCTAAATATCCATTTTTTGTGTTGTTGTTTTAGAGAAATATAATAAAATCTGAGAGAAAATCAAAATTTTATTTCTTTTAAGAATCAATATTTTCTTCCTCTTTACCAATGCGATTCATTAAATTATTTTAAAGCCTAAAAATGTATTAATCAGCTTTTACATTTTTATTCATTAAATTACTTTCATTAATATGAAGTTACAAACTTAAAGATAAATTATAAAAGTAATGTTTTCCGAAAGTTTGCCTTGAATATTGCTAAATCTGTCGTATACTTAATACTTTTTTACCGTATACAAAAAATTAAATATTTCTTTCTGACATATCAAAAAAATGGAAAATCAATAAAGCAGAATAAATTATTTAATAGGGTTCTAAGATCCTTCGTAAAATATATTTATTTCTATCTACCGATTTCCATACAAAATTCTAATATTCTTATTTGAAATAAAATTTTTAATGAAACGTATAGCTCCAGCTATCCGAAATACAGTTTGAAATCGTTCCTTACTCAAATCAAAACGTAAAAAAAGATTTATTGATTCTTTACAGGCAAAAAGTTTCTACACAAAAATACTAAAAAAGGGATCTTCTTTCTTAACATACATTTGACAAATGTTTTACATTTCCAGTTCTTTTTTTAGTAGATTCGAACCCTCAGATGTTTGGAATACGATCTCGTAGAAGAATAGCCTCCGGCGTTTACTTTACAGAAAAACTTTTTGATCTGTTACTTTTTCTTATCTGTCCTTTCAGTCTTTCCTCCCCGGCAAGCACGGGGATGTCTCTATCCCTGGATTGGAACAACAAATGGTGAAGAAAAAAAACTGCTTTGCGAAAGTTTGGTTTTATTTTAACATGAATACGATTCGAGGAAAAAAGGAAGACAAGAAATGCATATAAAAAAAACATCAGAGTTCAAAACAGCAGAAATTGCATGAAATAAGAATTTGATTTTTTAAAACTTGTTTCATTGATATACATGACTGTAATTATTCATATAATATTTTTCCTTTTAAGTGTCATTTCATTGAAGTATTTATTGCTCACAAAAATACTTTTTTTTATTTTGTGTAGCTCTTTAAAAATATTTGAAAATTCAAGCATTCTTTTATTATTTATTGATGAAATTTGTTGTATTATTTCCTATTGCACTGTTGTTTTTATTGTATGCCGTTATAAATAGAATGTATAATAATTTTTGAAAATCATACACACACACTAAAACGTAGCCTAGAACGACTCCATATTTATTTATAACTACATTTTCGTTGCAATCATCATGTTGTCATGAAGTAATAACAAAAATTATAGTTTTGATCTATGTGACGTCACTCCCGGATATCTGAGGTGCGATATTTTGTTTATAAATTTTGAAGCGGCCCCGCAGTGAAAGGGAGATTACTTCAGAAATAGAGATGGAAAAACATTCTGTATTGGGGAAGTTTCTTCCCATTCTGGTGGGAGTGACTACCTCTTACAACTGACGCGATACGTTTCTTATGGGAGGATTTTCTTTGCGTTAATGACCAAAGGTGACCTTTGTGGCGCTTTTGCTTACAGGTCATTTTTCGCACTTCTGCACCACCATGATGACATTTAGAACATATTTTGAACTTATGTTATCGCAGCATTCCTGTTGTTCGGTTTTTTTCCCCTTAAGAGTGAGGCGAAGTAGCCACTCTGGTTATTTCAGCCATGGTTCAATTATAGAATATAGATTATGTGGATAATTTATAAAAAATTCAAGTAGAAGAAAATTGTTTACATTTTTTTCATTTCCACCCTGTGATATACTTATTTTCAATGTATCATTATTGTACAATTACATACAATGTACACTTGTGGTATTTTCACTAATTCCAAAGCGCAGAAACATTTTGCTAGTTATTGACAAGACGTAATAATTTAACTGATTAATATTTTTAAGTAACAACCTTTCCAGATCAAAAATATTTCGTTAATCTTTAATTAAAAAGTTTTTTTTATTTTATTCTTAAAATAAATACATTTTTGCTGTTCCTACTCAATTAAAAATATGATAGCTACAAATAGTTTTCTAAGTTGAATGAAAAAGGAAATGTGGCTAAATCAGCCTCAAAGAATGGGAAATGTTTGACTGTAATTTTCCTGGAAAATTAGTCTTTGTTCCGTTTTGAATATTGTTCCGTTGATGGCCAATAAGCATCATACTTTAATTTGCTTTGCACTAATAACTTTGTTCTAATAACAGCGTTATAAGGCTATTGTTATACACTGTATTTTTAGGTGACAATTATGTTTTTGTCTATCTGTGCGAAAGCATTTAATAAATATACAGGCTCAGTTAAGCTAATTTTATTTTGGGGTACCTGATGGTATGTAATAAAATAGCCCATGTGAACTTTCTATAGTGAATTGTCTTTTACTGCTGTTTTCTGTTCAATTATTTTTTTAATCTATGAAAAAAGACTTGTATAAAATATTTAATAATTCTGAAATTTATAGCTCGTTTTTTCCTACCAGATTTAAATTTTGTTGAAAAATCTGATAACGATATCTAGTGCTATAGATGCATTGCTAATGTCAATTTATAGCTTTTTGGTAGTATTATAGATCCAATTATAATGACATCTTGGATCAAAACTTCAATCATATGCCACTTGCTTGTGCTCAGCTGCTCTGCCATTTTAATTTTTTTCAAAAATTCACATTTCCAAAAATATCATAGCAGAATATTTTTCAAAAAATTATCAAATTCCATATTGATCAGATATTGAGAAGTGGAAGGTATTTATCTCAAATCATTAATGTAATATAACTAATAAGATCATTAATGCAGATGTAGAGTAAACTTTCCAACGGTTCTTAGATTACAGTAATTACCAAATCAATGCATTTATGTAAAATACCCCTTGAAAAAATTCAAGACTGAAATTTGAAATATCATTTAGTAGGCTTCCCTCTGTTAGAATGATAAATGACTTCAACTCTGACGAGAAAAATCCCTGACATTTCTCATTTATCTCTCGCAAGAATAACTTAAAGGCCGAAGATACTTTTTCCAGTGTTCACTTTTAAATCAATTTTTCTGCTCTATGTAACATATACATCCATCAGGCATTATTATTTTAGATATAGATTATGTTTAAAGATTCTAAGTAACATCTCCATGTATAGGCATGCTTCTTAGAATCGTACTAATGTTTAGAACAAATCTATTGATATCAAAGTTAAGCCAAACTTCGTAACTATCATATCAACGCTCTCCGTATTATTATCCAAATGGATTTATCCATTGCTAATGGATTTAGATGGATGTTCTGATTTGAATAGCTTTTCATTTGAGAGAATAATTTTAAAAACACATAAAGAATTTCAAAAAATTCGAACAGTCATTTTGTTGAAAAAAGTTCAGTTCATTCAGTTGAAAAAAAATGCGATAGAATAGTGCTGTGAGTTCTTTACAAAATGCTGTGACTTTTATGAGAGAAGATGTACTTAATTTTGGAATCTGAGGATATTTTTCTTGGACGAATTTACACCGCACAAACGTGATACACTTTGAACAAAGCTTTTAGTGTATATTGTGAAGCCTTATCTTTAATGCAATTTCCTTCATTATGTTTTTTTTTCACTTGTCATTTTGAAAACTGCTCTTAAGAACTTGCATTTAAGTTCGAAGCATGTGTATTTTCTTTTCATGTATCTATTCCTTTGTAATTGCGTGCTATTGCTAAACAACCTGAGTGCGTTAATAATCTAGATTTATTATACTCCAAATATTATGCTAACATTTTCTATTCCATCTTTGATCTTACTCATATTATGGTTGTGTAAGCATTTCTTGGTACTTATGCAAAAACAGTGAGTGATGAAATATTTTTAATGTATTTCATTTGTTTGAGGAAATTATTACATGCTGCTTTTTCATATAATTCATAACAATGAATATTTCGTGATCTTAAAAAGGTACATACATTTAATGAAAACATTCTCATCATTATTTTATGAATGCACTTTTGAGTGCTTGGAGTTTTTAAACGAACTATTCCCACCTTTACTGATATTATGCGCAGCTTGGTTGAGGGATATAAAGTTAGTTTTAAAAAATGAGATAACCTTTACCGCTTCAAAAATCGTCCAATAAGTGTGAGGTAAATATAGACCAATCAAATTGGATAGTGGTAAACAATTTATCTACATAAATTCTAAACAGCTTCTCGTCTTCCACAAATACTCAATAGAAATCAATAAAAAAAGCAAACAGCATATCACTAATCACTTCATTAATATTTTCAATAGCCTTAGATCTGCTAGCTCACATGAAAAACAAATTTCTAGAAATATATTAAGTCGAATAAAATTTCATATACATTCAGATATTCGTTAGTATTAAACATCGTGTTTAATCTCTCAAATCTAAATCCCTAAGAGAGATTTAGCCATAATTCTTCCTTTTTCCGGAACATCCGTTTCTATGTCGTTAAATATTTGCAATGATCTTTAACTCAATATCTATTAGCATTTCTGCAGATATCGCTTTTTAACCGTAAGACTAACATGACAGAGAAACGATAGTAAGAAAAAGGAAGAGGAACCGCAAATTGCGGGTGTGACGTACACCGACAGCAATTGAGTTCAAAGAACTTTCTCCCACCATCAGTATAAGACTTTTTAACAAAGAACTAGTGGGGAAATTTAAAGTAAGAACAAAAAGAAATAAGGTTTAGTAGACTCCTGGCTGGGATTCTGAAAACAAATTGAGAATTAAAAATAAAAAAAGAAAGCACTCCTAGGTGATCTATATCTGCAAACTGAAAAAGAAATGTGTTGAAAACTGTATTGATAATTTATTTAATATTCTTGATGCATATGACAAAGTGTATATAGAGAATACTATTTTAATCAAGATATTACAGATAAACGATCAACATAGATACTTATTAGTCATTGCCCCAGATTGGTTTATGCATCTAATGAGCATGATACATTTTGTATTTACCAAATGCATCACGGAACAATGAATGAAGATGTGAATTATACATCTAACATATATTACGTTTGTCCTCACTTAAATGTCGTAATATGTGAGCAAGTTGAATACTAAGATTTCAATTAATATGTAGACGACAAAATACAAGTATATTAAATTCCAAAATTAATTGGCAGTTTTATAATTTCAATTATGATTAAAGAAAGCCACAAACCTTAGAAATTATGTTTTATTCCCCTGCATCCCTACATCTAAGAAAACACTTAATTCTCTATGCGAATAGGAAAAATGAAACTTCCCACTGAATTTATAGATTTTTTTAATAAGCTTAGAATTTACATTCAAAACATTAACGTAGAAAGAAACTCCCTGTATTGTCCATGACAAAAGTTGACAATTTGTGAAATTAAAAAAAAATGTTAGTGAAATAAATTACGTAAAAAGTTTCTGCAACAGATAGAATATAGAAGGCATCTTCACTTGTGAATAATTGTTCCCAGTTTTTGAATTTTAACAACTTATAGGCAAGTGATTACAATTATTTGGCCTGCAAGTTTATATGTATTTTATTTATTTTTTAATTTTTTGTTCAGCGTCACCACACCATTTTAGAGATGAAACAGAGAAAACAGACCTAAAATTTCATACTAAAGAACAATGTATGAAAGAATTTATAATTTAAAAAGCACATATCGTTAGAACAAAGAGACCGTTAGAACTTAATTAGTCATATCTTGCATTTTATATAATCTAACGTGCTTTCAGGAAAAAATTGTTATTTCTAAAAAACAATTTAATCTAAAAGAAAATCAGTCGTTTTTCGATAGACATATTTTCAGCCACATTTTGTTCACGAAATAAAAGTATATGATAATAAACTAAAAGTTTTCCTTTTGTTGTCCGGTTCCGAAAGCAGGAATTTTATTTCAAAATCCATTGCTGTAGAAGTAATGAAAAAGAGAACTTGATAAAACAGTGTACTTGCGGAAGCTTAAATCGAAAGTAAGGGACATACGAAGCTCATAAATTATTCATGTTGAATTTGTGTTCGAAAACCATTCGAGAAGCAAAGCACTAGGGCAAAAAGAGTAAACGTAATCCTAATTGTTGTTTACTTTGTGTTTCAGTTGAAAATTTGTGCAAATATTTCAGAAATTGGAGAAACCAATGGATTTTATATGGAAGAAAATTACTAATCTGTAAAATTTCCAGAACAATAATGTAAGAAATACATTATTGTTTTCTTACGAGAAATGCTAGAAGACATTTGGAAAATTTGCTAATTTCTTCCTGATAAAATATTTGATATCCAGTAACATTCAATCAATATATAATTAATGAATATATAGATTAATCAATATATTCATTCAATATAGATTTATTCTTCCTAAATTATTAAACAATAAATTCTCACAAATAAAAAAATCAGTGTATTTACATAATTTCTTCAACACTATCTCTTTCGTTTGAATAAAGATGAAATTTTGCATATGACTTCCTTGGCGTTTTGGTGTTTTAGAATTTAGTGCATTTGTATATCCTTGATGACAATATAACAGAATTAATATTACTTTCCTAAAATATTAGGATTATTTTTAAAAACGGTATGATTTACAAATATTTTAAACGGATACCGAATGAATGCATAAAACTCTATCGGTGATGATTTTGGAGATTTTTAAGTGATTAATTTGATAAAAAATAGTGCAAAAAAATCTAAAAGTACAAAAATTATTGAGCTTTCTGCAGTAACATCTGAGATCTGTAGAACTGCTATAAAATTCCATACCTTGATGATAAATTATAAAAACTGATAGACGAACACGAAAATTTGATTCATTCCACTGATTCTTAAAAGAGTTGTATTGTTTCAGTTGACAGTCATCTGGGCACAAAATTATCCACGGCATTATATCGATAGTCTTTTAATTATCCAGTATACTTAAGTAGAACAGTAGAAAATGCTACACGGTTTCGTAAATATGATTTTTTGTGTCCAATGTCTAATTGCTTGGCGAATATTTTTCTGCCAGCTCACAGCTAATTTACAGTTTCTAAGCCACTAACGCCAATCATCCGGTTATAATTCCAAAGAATCTGCCATTTGATTAAATCGAGTTTTTAAACCGTTACGTTATGTGGCAGAAATCAAGAAGTCAAAACAATCATTCAGCTTCAAAGATCTCTTATTTATTGCATCAATGACTTATATTTATTATTTTTCGCCAAAAAATATTTAGTGGTCTTAGAAAGTTATAGAGAAAACAGCAATAAAAGAATGTTTAATTTCATTAGCAATAAAATTCATTCACCCTCAAAGAACATTTAATTAGTTTGTGAATGACAAAGTTAATTAGGTTAAGCAAAGACAAAGTTCATTTTTAATTTTAAGAACGATTAAAAATGACTACGCGTCATTGCATTTAAGTACCTTTTACTTCGAAGCTTAGCGTTTTTCATCTATCGTATAATAGAAGACACTTTAGTAAGCTTCTATTTATTCTCGAAATAAATATAGTGAAAGAAAAGTAAGTTGAATTAGAAATGTGCAAACGATCAAGCATGATCACACAAACATTTTTAAAAAACGTGAATATTTGATTATTTTCTAAAATATAAACATCAAGATCACAAGACATATCTAATAAAAAAATAGCAGGCTATGTCATATTCGCTTGTTTTTGATATATGTTGATTGATAGATATTTTTATTGTAACCTATGTATTGAGGGTTTTTTTTTTCTCTGGATAAATGTAAAATAATCTACGAAAAGAAAATACAAATCTTATTGGAAATCTTACAATTGCCCCTGGCAACAATAAAAATAAAACAATTTTATGTAATGTATGATTGTTAATCGAATGTAATTAAACAGATTTTTCTTGTAAGTTAGTAAATGTATTGTTTTTTATTTATTATTTTCATATTTACGTTTTATTGAATAAAGTGTGTAATAAATTAATGAATTAAAAACGATATATATTACAGTAACAAATTCATTTAAAATTGCCAATAATCGCTAATTCTTCAAGGAATGGTTATTATTTATTATAATGCTGTTATTTAAATCCCTGTAACCCCTGTTATTTATTAGGTTTTGAGAAATGTTACATTGGAGGGCATAAGAAATATAGTATTGAGAAGTTTTTGGTATAGAAGTTTGATTTCACTTATCAAGATGATGTAGTACTGTTTTGATACAATGTATCCTCCATTCGAATATGAATCGTTACCCTCTATGCTGTAATATAAGCCATTATCCCAGTTTGGTACTTTTTGGAGATCTAATCATTCAGATTACCTTAAATTATAAGGCAAGGAGGGTTTGGGGTAGATGGGCTTATCTTGGTTTCTTTCACTAGAAATTTAATCTTCAGGAAAGAAGCAACACTTTTTAATAGGCCAGTTTTCACTTTTCCTATGATTGTAGCTATGAAGATGAAAACTATCATCAATGATGGATCATACCTTTTATAAAAAGATTAGGCGATGAGCTTGAAATAATAACTATGATAATGACTGTAGTCTGAATGTAATTTACTATTAAGGATGACAGAATAATTAAGATTCAAAGAATGCTTCATGATAAAAGTGCAAAGGGGGAGATCTCATACTTTTAAGAGAAACTTTTACTTTGGTATAAAAGCGATTAAAAATTTTATGTTATTGTTATAAGAAGAAAAACTGAAACACTGAAGTATTTTTTTCTGTAAATTTCTATGTTTTTAAACAGATTATTACGGATGAACATTTCTGTACGCAGGATAAATCTAGTTTATCCAAGTATCGACGATCTGTATAAAACTCAAATTAAATTTAAGCAAGCGAAGGTAGTTCTCAAACTTTTTTTAATATACTTATACAACACGGAATGTTTTATACTGCTAAATTCACTTGCAGGACAGCCCAACGTAAGCCAAGACCTACCGTGCCCATATCGGCTTTCCTGACCTAGGGCTTTGGGGTATGGGTCCCTATTAGGTGGTCAGCCTAAGGTGGAACCCCCAGTTTTTAGTTCCCAAGCATGCTTGGTCAGCAATTTCTCGACCCTCTGAAGGCATGAAAACCTGAGTCGATCTTGCCTTAGTAGTAGAAGGAGAAGAGTTTTATATCATATTGATAGGGATCTCACAAACTATGACCGATTCAATACCTCTCGTCCGGACTCCACTTTTGGTAACTTGACATTGCCCGACTTTTATAAATTCCAGAAGGCTGGGTTAGAAGCCTTTGGACCAATCATGGAGTATCTGGAAGTATCTCGGTTCCTAATGGGCTTATCCAGAGAATTCTCGATAGTTCGGGTATTATCCATTTTGTTGCAGAAGTCGCTAAATTCTTCTTACATGGTCACCAAGTTTATAGCAAAACTCTGAGATCATTAATGTGACATGTAACTGTAAATCATTCTTTCTTAAAATAACATTGTTAGTGCTGGAAAGCAAAATCATATTAATATATAATATTAATATGATTTCGCGTTCGTAATAATATTAATATAGGTGCAATCATATTGTAATTGATTAATTGGCTCCTAAAGATGAAGTAAATGTTGGATTTTAGCATCAAGAATTCCTATTTAGTTCTTTTTTTGTTATTTGGGTCATTATGTATATGATAAAAGACAAACATGTCATGACAGACAAATAAACCGAAAATCTACCAGTTGACTGATTTAGTCCAAATTTACAGTCAAATCTATATTGTTGATGCCACCAGCATCTGCCAAAATATACTAATTTTAAATTTTTTTAAACTTTTTTTAAATTATCACATCTAGATACCACGATTACATGGATCGACTAGAACTTTAAAACTAAGCTCGAAAATTATCGCAACTTTGAAAAGGCTTATAATGTTAGAAGTTAAGGCAAGTGCCAAGTCATTTATCAAACATTGTTCAGTTGGTGTGTTAATTTATTGATAGACAGACATACTTTATTTCGAATATGAATTTTTGGATATATTAGATAATATATTCAGATAATTAAAATTCATAGATCCGTCCAAATTTCGAAATATGATGATTTCGAAATATACTTGAAAATTTTGCATATGAAAAAATTAAAACATTCTACGAACTCCCCAATTTCATTCAATTTACCGAATATTTACAGGTTCTTCACCATATATAAATCCTAATAATACCATAATGTAAGCTTCTTAAAATGCATACTATCTGAACTATATTATTTACTTTAAAATTGCATCATATATATTCATTAACTATTTTATTACTTTGAAGTCCATTTTTCATAAACTTTCCATTGTAAAATCCACATACTGATAAAACTAGTAATCTTAATTACCAAGAATTTTTATTCTTCAGCTTAACTTTAAAAGATAATGTTGCTCGTTAGCATTATGGAATATTCCACAGATTGCCTCTCTTTCTTAATTATAATTCTAAATGGTGCTCATTTACAGTGTTTGTCTATTCTTTTTAAGCTTAATGGTGACCATTAAGAATGAAATAATAAGATATGTTCTTTGTTGAAAATCTTATTAACAAAGAAATGAAAGAAATGACTCCCTTTCTTTATAGTATTCTTTTTGTTGTGCTTAAGGCGAATATTATTTTTTTAACTGTCACATTCTTTTATTTAACAAATGCTTGTAATCATATTTGTAAAGATAGAATTAATAATCAATAAAAAACTCATTTAATATTACGCTGTAATTTTTAAATTCAGTACAATTGTGCATTATCGATGCTGCTGCAATCATTCAAGTAGTTTCAAAATTTAATTATATATCAATAACATTTTAAGTCATTTTGATCTATTAAGACTCCCTCTGTCAGGTAATACATTAAGGAAAATTGATTAATAGATTCCATAATAGTCACAAGAAAAAATCATAAATATATTATCACGTAAAAACGAATTAATAAAACGTAAAATGTGTATTAAATGCAGAGAAAATAGGAAATGAAGCATTCTTGTATATACACATCATAAAGAAACAATAAATTATTTCTCAATAATATAAATATCAAAGTAAGATGGTAAAAACGTCATAAATTGTAAATATTATAAATTATTTAAAGTTATCAAGCTTAATATGTTAGTTATTTATGAACCACATAATGCAAACATGTATCTAGAAGTACTTTTTATGAACCTGTAAATTCGTTTTTTTTATATGTAAAAAATTTTTAGAGCACCTAATAATGGGGCAAACGAAAAGTTCAAGAAAAGAAATAATTAAGATTTTTAGTAAAATCTAAAGCAAAATCTTTTCTCCTGATTTTCAAATCAATTACATCCGTTTGAGTTTTTAATATTCCTATTTCAGTCCCTTTCATTCTGCTCAGTTTTTTCTTTCATTTTCCATTCAGCTGTCGTTGCCAGACATACATTGATTTTCCATTTTCGTTGCACCTTTAAATTACAAAGCATTTTTTATGCATTTCAAATAATTTTGCGAAATTAGGAATTATTACTTTTCTTATGCGCTGAAATGTTCCCATGCATTCTAGTTATTTCAATCTTCAGTATAAAATGGCATTTTACAAAAATTGTTTTTTTTTTTTGTTCATATAGAAAACAAGTTTATTTTCACATTTTTTATAATTGTTTATATTTTCTAGTCATCGTTCTTTATCTTCTCATTCATTATCCATATTTTTTAAAATAAAATAAAAATCGTTTTTGTTCATTTCTAAATGACTGTTTATTTCCGCGACCATTAAATCTTAAAGAACCCGCTTTCTGTAACAAAATGTATGCATTATTTTTATCTCTTCAATATATATGTTATTCAGGCATCATATCATTTGTTGTTCATTCATCGTATCATCTGTTGTTCAGTCATCATATATCATCTTTAAATAGATACTGATGCGCGTACACATTATTTTTTGCCGATTTCTTAAGCTTTTTTCATGTAGCTTTACATATAGATAAGGTTAGATTCGGAATTCTCAAGGTCAATTATTCTTAGGATTTTATTGATTTATTTTTCTCCAATAGGATTTAATATTCGGCAAATTAAATTTTGCACTTTTTATAAATACCATTTGTTATTTTCTTCCTCATTAAATATTTTACTAACCCTTAACTGTGGGTCTATGATGCCTCTAGCAATGGACTTTCGCTCACCCCTATTCTATTTTTAGCTGAATTAAATGAATTGACCCTGTAGCCTCCTGTTTCGTGCCCTTCAATACAACTGCACTTTTTCAACCGAGTTCAGCAGATGGTTTTTTAAAAGGTATTTCAGTAATTTCTTTCAGCGTAGTCACTGAAACCGCTCCTCCTCGTTAATGTCAAAATGATAAACAAGGTTTAGCAGATGGCGCGAAAACTTCGACCCCGAAATATCATCTAAATTTCTGATTCTATCATGACGAAGTGCTCCAAACACTTTTAAATAAAGTAGAAAGTAATTATTTTAGTGAGAAGAATATTTGTAAAGAAGAGTTTTTCGATGAAAGTTCGCATTCAACTGATTCTGTTAAGTATGTTCAAAAATCATTAATTTTTCTAGAGATAATGCTCTTTAAAAATTTATAAAATATATTAATATACTAAGAGATATATATTGTTATGGATTTCCTATATTATTCCGTCGGGTTCATTCACCTGTATAGTAGGTGTGTACGGTGTGAGAAGAGATAAACACACAATGATCAGTCCTTTAGTAGAAGACGCAACACAGGCGCTTATTTACCAACAAGACGAACATACATCAGCACACAACAACAACAGTAACTCACAAGTAGTAACGATATCCGCAGCACTTGCTATAGTACTCAACGCTGCTTCCTCAACAGACTACAAGGCACACAGCTCAGTTGAGCACTTGTTTGGCTCCGCCGCTTCTTGTCTTCTCCTCTGGAGGACTCGTTATCTAATGTCGATTCCGACTACTCTACTCTCAGTTTGAAACTGTCTCCCTTATATAGTCCCAAGATGTGTGGCTTGAAATGTGCCGACCAATCATGGCGTATCTGGACGTATTTCGGCTCCTAATGGACGTATAGGGAAAATTCTCAATATTTCGGGTACTTCCCATTTTGTCGCCAAAGTCGTTGCCAAATTGCCAAATAATAGCCAAGTTTGTCGCCAAGCTCTGGGATTATTTCTAAAATCATTCGTAGCATCCAGTACAGAATACTGTAAATCATTCTTTCCAATGAAGTAACCCATCATCACAGCATCCAGACTCGTAACATTCGTAACAATATATACAGAATTTATAGGTTGATTTTTATATTACTTCTTAACTTGTGAGTTTAAAATGCCCTAAAAAACCGTGCCATGTAAATCACACTAGCCGATAAAAAGAGGGCCAATTTTAACCATTGTCATTTTCCTTTTTTTTCTCATTTAATTGTTGAATTTTACTATATACCCTTTTGTATATACCGAATAAACTGGAAAAGTAAATATGATTTAAAACGTAAAAGTAAAATGTCTTTTCAAGAACATTATTTATTGTGACATGTAATTTGAGAAAAGAATGTTTTTTCCAACGCATTTACTTTTTTTAGTGATAAAATATTTTGAAAATATTTCTTAAACATATTTATATAGAAAGAAAAATGTCTTCAGAATATATTGCGTGATATTAATAAATCTAATGCTTTCATTAGAAAATTTGATTCGAGTATAAAGAAAATGCGGTATTTTAGGCGGCACTTTTGAAAAATATATATATTTCTTGTAAATTTCAAGTACACTACATGTATGCTAATTACCAAAAAAATTTATATTATCCCCTAAGTACCATTATTCATTAAATTAAATTAGAGACGCACTTTCGAAAGTCATTATTGTAAATAACAGTTTAGGTCTTATAAAAGTACCTAAATCGTAATGGATTTTCCCTTTTATTAAAATTTATGTTTAGATTCTTTGTACAAGAAAAATAAGTAGTTTTGAAACTGAGACACGAAAATACCCATTATCGTAATGGCTATTTGGTTATAAAATCTGTCTCACTTTATATAATAAAAAAGAACGCTTCATCTGGGAATAAATCTAGAAAGCAAGTTAGAATCCATTCACGTAAAAATTTACATTCCTTAACATTTTGATTCTACTAGAGTAATGTTAGACAAATTATCGTTTCAATATGTTCAAATAAGGCGATACATTTGTTATGTTACTTTTCCATTTGCATTCGATGGAAGCATATGTTACCCCTTTATATCAAGGTTTTAAAATAAGTTAATAAGTATACAAACTGAAATAGTCTATGAAAAAGAAAAAAAAAACATCGTTTTAGAGAATACACACTCTGAGAAACGTAAATCGAAAGGTGACATTTATAACTCATAAATTATTCATGACGATTTTGTGTTCGAAACTTTTATTAGGGAAGACAAAACAATAATACAAAATGATAAAATCGAATTTGGGAGTTAAAACTATTTTTTTTTTTTAATTTCTCGAATAGTTTAAAGGGACAATTGAATAAATGCTGCCTAGAATGAAAACCGAAAGGGAATTTAAATGTAAGCAGATGACGAAATTTAAATATATTCATGATATGCAAAGATTTCTCCTGCTAAACATGAGGGGTTATTTCGAAACACATAGAAATTTTGACATTCGATTTTTTCTTCTTCTTCCCGATGGTTATTTTTGTTTTGACTGCAGCTGTCTTTGTCATATCATTTGCATATACACATAATAAATTAAACATCTGCTTTATTTACACAAAATGGCTGATCAATAAGAAAAATACGCATTTAATTCAAAGGTAAGATTAACTTTGACTCAGATTATAATGATAATTTATTTTTTAAAAGTAATTTTAGACTCCAGCACTCTTACCTTCCCAATTTCTTGGCGAAAATTCGGCACTGTTTAAGAATTCAAAAAGTCAAAGCTCTTAATTAACTTTCATATTTCAGAAACTTATCTGAAGATGCTTGTATCATAATAATATTTTATTAATTTTGCTTCTAGCGCAACTTCCCATAAGATATTGAAACTAAAAAAATTGCAAGATTTATGAAGATTTTACCTATTTTAGACAGTCACATTTTCCCCGCAACGAAGCCAAAGTTTGTAGTTATGGAGTTTCGGCGCTCTTAAAAATGATTCATGGAAGAAAAAAAACTATTGTTTAGAACTCATTTAATTTTCAAGTGAAACAAATTGTGAAATTTGAAAATTTAATCATAGGATATTCATAAAGAATTACATTACTTCTCATGCTTTCATATAATTTCAAGAAAAAAATTATAAAGAAATATAAATTGAATACATTTTCAAAACCTTAGAAATTAGTATTTTATTGCGTGTAAGATTCTTAACTTAAAAATTGATCAAAAATTTAAAAAATAATAATAGTTTGCAGAAAATGTTTAGTTTTAAAGTTATACATACTTTTTATAAAATTTTATGAAAAATATATTGTTCTAAATTCAATTAATAAATAAACCCGTTAAATTTTAATAAAAAATCCGATTAAAATTCAGGTAAGACGCTTTCCATGAATAATATATCGAAGAATTGATGCGTAAGTCACACAGCATGTGCATTAATTTTTAGATAAATAAGAAGTGTAGTTTTTGAGAAATTCCGAGACAATTATAATTTTTTTTAGAAAAGTGACGTTAAAGTAAAAAAAAAATTATAGAATGATAACGCAATGTAACTTAAGCAATATATATTAACTTAAGCAATAAGTCTCATTTTAAGCCTTAGCTTTGTCTTCCATTCCTTCAAGTGGATTTTATTTCTTTTTTCCTTTATTTTATTGAAAAAACTGCCTCATAGGTACTTTATCTGAATATTGCCAGTACTTTTGAATGACATATATATATATATATATATATATATATACATATTGCTATTGATACACAGATTGATACATGCTGCTATTTTTTAGTTATTTTATCACAAACACATATTTGTACTAGTAGATAGTCTATTTGGTAAAAAATTAAGAGCAAATTTTAAAGTTTATAAATAAATTTATAAATATTCATATGTTTATAAATAATAATTCATATTTTTAATTTGTCTGATTTTTCTATTATCAGGTTCGACAAACAAAGAGATCAATTGATTATCAGTCCATTGACTGATTTACACATATTTTAAAATAGAATCTTCTACACTTCATAATCATCTCATTTTCAATAAATATGCAATATCGATGTAAAAATAGATCATCAAAATTAACCCATTTAGTTGGTTTTAACTAATGCGATTTTCTCTCGAAGGCCAGCCTATATGGAAACAAAATTTTTGAAAGAAGCTTCAAACTCAGGACTAAAACTAAAAAATAATAATGTTAAATTTCATTGCGAGTTTTCTTTGTTTGTTTGTTCTTTGTGTATTTAGATATTGTGCAATAATGCAAAAATATAGATTAAAATATATTTGTATGAAAGCTGGGGAAACAGAAAGTTAAATAAATTTTGATCAGTAATTTCCAAAGATGTATAAACATTGTAATCAAACACTTGTGTTATACCTGCTACATTATTTGACATTTTTAATGAGATAAATCACTGTTACTTAACCATCAACATTATTAGCATTGCGATAGACAAATGGCTGAATCCATATCACTGTCAGCAACAACAAAAAACGTAATCCTGAAAACATAATATTTATTTGATTTATAGTTATAATAAATTTATAATTCATATTGCAGCGTTAAAAGAATAATGATAATAGGATTAACTAAAGAAAAGATATTATTACTTAATAATAAAAAAAGTCAAATAATTATTTTCTAGCAATTAATACAAATTACATACTTCAATTATTTAATTACCAAACATTTTTTACGAAATTTGAAATAATAATTTAGCTTTAAATTTTTAAAGTCATAGTTAAAAAATAATCAAGCAATTAATTGATTTTTAAAAAATCCACACATTTTACTTTAAGAGTTAAATATTTTAAATATTTTACAAATGCTCTTTTTGTAATTAGGTTGGAAGGCAAAGATATCGCTTATTTAATAGAGAGTAACAATCGAAAATGACGAAGAGCTACTAAATAGCTTCCTTAAATCGAAAAGAAAAAAAAAAGTAATATCTCTAAGATCGTTAACATATTCTACTTTTTTATCTTCAGAATGAAACGTGCTTAATTGTCCCTGATTAAAACTCGTTCCGATGCTTTATGAAATAGTCAACTTTTTTATGTTTTTATGGGAAAATATTTATCTTAAGCGCTAGATACTTCTCATAAAAATATTCTTCACTTTCTTTTTCTAAATTCTTATTTTTCTATTATTTATTTAGTGCCAGCAATTTGGTTACATTATTTTCTCTGAATAAATATTTTTGCAAAACTAACACTGAGCTAAGTAGTATCCTACGCGTTCATAAAAAAAATGTTTGCTACTTCAAAAGAAAGTGAAAGTGTTGTGTACATACTAAAAAAAATAAGAAAATTTATCTTTAAATTAACCTTTTTAAAATAGAATAATTCAGGAAACATATTACACAGTAAAAATATTAGAGCGCTCAATTTTCGAGAAATTATTTAATTAAATAAAAGGAACATTTTAAACAATATATTATTTGTTTGATAACATGTTTTTTTTTCTTAATTTTTTAATTGCTAACAGAAACACTAACCTATTTTCTAAACAACGTACATAAAATATGCATGGTATTTCAATTTTTACATGATTTAAGAAAGAACTCATTCAATTCTAAAAAATATACTTTCTTTATCAAGTGATTGGCTTTTGCTAATGTTATTACATTTTTTATTTGAAACAAAGGTCATGATCATATATAATAATTATTTATTAAATCTTGTTGCTTATGGAAAATTAAGTTGAATATGATTAAAATGAAAAATCAAAGAAAATTTATAAACATATTAAGTATTTTACAGATAAAACATTATTTGTACAAGTCATATCAATGCATGGAGACGAATGAGTTTACAAATACGTTTTACTTATGATTTATTATAACTCTAAAAAAGAAGTAATATATTTGATAAATTTTTGAGAGAACTAATGGGTACATGTAAAACCCATCTGTCTTTAAAACTCCTGCAATAAATGAGTTTGAAAAAATTCAAATTTTAAGTATTGATAAGTATGGATTTATGAATCTACAGTATGGATTTTTTGTAATGCAAGTCTCAATGCTGTGAACTAGAAACTGTAATTGTTATTAGTGAACGGTGAAACTTGTAAATTATTTTCTCAGGAAAAAATATGGAATACTGATATTCATAAATAATATTCTTAGAAAAGATACGGGACACTGGAATTCGATAATTATATTTTTTGCAAATAATATGGGGATATTGAAATTCGTAAATGATATTTTTAGAGAACTATTGTACACTAAAATCGTAAAAATAATTTGTCAAAAATGATATTGTGAACTGATTGATGAAAATTTTCAAAACTGAATGTCTTCAAGAACTTACAGAGTTAATTTAACAATGCTCTTAATTAACATGGATAATTTCTAATTCTTCAAGAATAAATTTAGTAGTGGATTTCTAATTCACTTCTTGATACATTGCTCAAAAGTATTGCTTGGTATTTGATTACAACAAAACAAAATGTTTTACAAGCTCCAAGAATTGATCATGCGTTAAAGTTGTTTTCAAGATTCTACCTCAATTATTTTTAGAAATTGTGAAATATAATAAAGTATAATAAAAAATAATAAATAAAATTTATAAATATACTTTTAAATTAGTGTAAAGTATGGAAGCATAGTTTTTACTTCAGATCTGGATATTAAAGAAAAAATCAAAAGGCTGAGATTTATTGAACTGCAAATGCGACAAAGGAAAGCAAGAAATATTCTAACATGAAATCTAGAAACTTGGAATTACTTAAAAGTTATCAAAAATCTAGAAAACTTTAATGAATATCTTAAAATTTTTACTTAAATTGAGTTATTTTGACGTCAAATATTTAATAAAAATTTAATTTTCAACATTTTAGTTGTCTGACAAAAGTGCAGAATAATTTTTAGCATTTTAAAGAAATATATTCTGTCGTTTAAATTTAACTGCTATTTTACTTAATACTACTTTTAATATTAAAGTGCAAGCTGCAAAGTAGGACGAAAAATTATAATGATATGGCTAAATCATAATGATAATGCATTCCGCTTCATAAAGTGAACATAAACGATACTAAGGCACATTATTATTATGGGATGTTTCCTAGAATTATTCTCTTTGTTGCAGTACTATTCTGTACTGACCTCATTTACATTTCCTTATTTTCTCTGTACGTTACTAGTAATAATTGAAAATAATACGACAGAAACTAATCTTTGTTTAATGCTTCAAAATTAGCAATTGGAAAGTCGGAATGCTTATTCAGCATTTTTTCAATTCGAGTAAAGATAAGAAATTTTTGTGGATATTTAAATTTTAATTATTTTTATATGAAAATAACAAGTGTATGGAATTTAGAAAAACTTTAGTTAGAATGTTGCAAGTGCACCAAAATTTAAAAAGTTTCTTTCTTTTCTTTTCTTTTTTTTTCTTTCATTTTTGAAATTAAGAATAGGTCTATATTGAAGAAAACTAAATTATTATATGCAAATTTCAAGCAGGAAATGACTGTAAAATCAAAATGGAAATCAAAAACATGTTTAGAAATTGAACTATAGTTAGACTGTCATTTTGTTTTAAAAGAACTCTAAAAATGTCTTAATATCGATTACATAATTTTTAATAGCGGTTTTATTAAGAGGAGGTCTCTCGAATTAGCATCCCTTCCAAAAATTTCCACTGCACATTAGCAGAGGGACTTTTAACAATTAACGAACCTGATTTTTATAAACAACTTTTTTTTCATTTAATATGTCAAAATAAATGTAATATATTTCTAATAAAAAAAGAGTTACGCTTTATATAAAAGTATTTTCTAATCTAAAAAACAAAATCCTTACTCAAAGCTCTGGTGAATTGGTGGTAACTCTGCGGTGAATTTGTCTTGCCTTCGAAATCTAAGGGTTTCGTGTTTGAAACCAGATTACACCGAAGAACGTCGGAAAAATGGATCTAGTGCACATAGGACCAATTGTCTTCCAGCTGGTGTGTTGTAGAAGTTTGGAGAGGAGGTGCCAGCTTAGGTGTCGTATTCCTTGTTTGACTGCATATCAGAAAAACAAGGTTAACCCCTAATGTCCCCAATAGAATAGCCAAAGTGGTGCTTTAAATCGGAACGGCTATATAACTGAACTGAAACTTTTCATATCTTTTTTGCATGCTCTAAGAGGAGTTTATTTATTTTTATAAAAAAGGAGGGGGGTGGGTGTGGAGATGAAAATGGAGGAGATGTTTATAATTTATTCAGCAGTATATTACACTGTGTGTACGAAAACTAATTAACTGTGTGCATTATATGTGTATTAAATATATTATATTAAACTGAGTGTATTATATGTGTACGAAAAACTATCAAATAAGAACAAATAAAAAAATTAAACCTAACCTAAAAGGATACATTTAAAAGTATAAGCATCTACGAAAAATATATAACATAAATACAATTTAATAACAAAAACACTCAACTAACGTAAAAACAATTCAGTAAATTGTATACCAAAAATAAAACAAAACAATAAATCTAGTCCGGTCAAATCCATTTTATTTATTGATCTAACTTGAGATAGCTACAACTGCATTATACACATAATTTTTAAACTTTTAATTTAAATGGAAACAGTTGTCAAGAATCACGCTCTGGAAACACAATTGCCAACAATCACGAGCGAACATTCATCGGCAGTTGACGTAATGCACATCCTACGCCAGTTGGGGGAACTCGATACAGATTAGAATTTTTTATTTCCTTTATTCTGTTTTTTTTAATTCATTTCTACAGGAAATACTGCAGCAAGGATCCGAAAGATGGATAAATTAAGAACATTTGATTTTAAACACATCAAATGCAAAGGGAAAAAAGAGTCTTTTAAGATAAGCGGGTGAAATTCTGATGCGCCTAACCTCATTTATGTAGTGGGAAAAAAACCCTGGAGCCCTACTTCTCTTTGGCCGGATTTGGCCTCAGCATTTTTGAGCGAAACTTATTTTTTAATCAATAAAAAATTAACCGCTCAATTAACCGGAATAAAAAGCAGTCTATGTTCTATTCCTGACTATAATCTATTTTTGTGCTAAATTTCATTCATTTCTGTTCAGCCGTTCTGGCGTGATTGAATATCAAACATCCAAACTTTCACATTTATAATATATATGTTACTGTAAATGTAATAAATTCGATGATTATATAAATACCAGGGATTATAAGTAATCATCACTGAATTTGGTAAATATGATGTTATTTCATATTTATCAAATTTACCGGTTAGTTTATAAAATCCCCATTACGAGTTGGGAATTTTATGTACTAACCGTTAAATTTGATAAATATTTTCTACATGTGTGAGTTCTTTTTTAAATATCTTATTCAAACAATTTTTTTATTTTTTGTGATAAAAATATATAAATTATTACGTCATCTAAAATTTTTTTTGGTTGCAGCAACCGTAAAGACACGTCCTGCATGTTCTGAATTCGATGATTGTAATGAAAATTTGTGGCTTCAAAATGCAAAATCAAAAATTAGGTGAGCAGTTTGTCAAATTTAATAAATGATTCATTATTTAATTATTTCAAAATTAAGTAGCCTCTTAGAGAGCGCAATTCTTAAGAACTGCACTTTTTAGCACAGTACCATTTCTTACATCATTATTACGCTTTTTCATGAGGCGCATTCTTATGCTTTTAGACATTTAGATTTTGTAGAGATTTCATGTTTTGAATTTCTTATATATGAGTACAAATATTTTAATTTCATGAATATGGCGCAGCTTAGACAAAGACTGCTCTTGGCTTTTGTGCCATAAAAAAGTAACTCAAAGCTACCAAGAGATAAAAAAAAAGCTGTATTAGTTGAAAAAACCCCTGATACGGATTGCTTAACGCTGATTGTAACTTGCCAAACAACAGAAAATCCCCTACCCAAACCATACCCATTTGTACTAATGTTCATTCAGTTCCATACCTCAGAAAGAATCGTAGAAACGTATTGACCTTAAGGCCAATACGTTGTACGTAATGTTTTACGTTACATATACGTTTGATGTATTTTGTCATAATCGGCTATAAATATATAGCAACGAATTATTTCGTGAATTCGTAAATTTTTGTCTCTATAACTTTTCAAATACGAATCATTATATGATTCCACCATCAGATTTATGATTGCCAACGCTACTGATTTACTGCAAATGTGAGTTCCAGAACAATTCTTTGTCAAATACATATTTTTTATTTTATTTTTTGTGATAAAAAATACATGATTCTTACATATATCTAAAAAGCATCACATTTGCAACCATAAAAAAGCGTTCTGAATTTGATGCTTGTAAGGAAATTTTGTGGCATTAAAATGCAAAATCAAAGTGTACAGTTTTGTCAAACTAAATGAGAAGCTCATTATTTGATTTCACTCTTAAGTAGCCTCTTAGCCGATGCAATTCCAAAGAATGGCACCGTTGCCCAGGGAACACCACGTGGAGGTGGGCTACTTTCGTTCCCCTCCCACCCAACATCCATTGCTGCATCCGAAGACAGTTCTGATCTGAAAACTGCATCGGGCAGTCAACGACAGTTTTGATGTTAAACTGCGTCCTTCTGCGACTGGTATCTCACTGGAATATCCAAGGCCAAACAGAACTGGTAAATCTCAAAAGATTCTACAATTGGCACTCCGACAGGAGCCATCCGTGCAGGCAAACCCAGAGCTGAGCACAGCTTGTAGACTGCGTAAGATTCTACAACAGTGATTTCAGACTTCTGGGTAGCATATGGAGCCAATTTCGCTTTAAGTTCTAACGCCTGGCATATCCTAAATACCATGTAGGAGTGAACCACTGGAACGGATTCTACTCTGGTCGCAGGTGGATCAGATGGTGTGTCAACATCTTGATCCAAGTCGGGATCGAAAAATAGATCTCCGATTGAGGGTAAGTGGGGGAACATGTAATATTTCAACAGTTCCAAGATCGTCCATAGGACGATCCATCCAATGATGGCCGTAGCCTCATTGAAACAAAACGCACCAAGCATAGCTCAGCAAAAAAAAAGTCACACAACGATCAGTTGCAAAAAAAGAAATGATTCTTAACAGAGAAGCAGAAGATATATTTATTGTTTCATCTATTATATTGTTTGTATTTTGTGCGTCTGTTTAGCATTGAACAGTAATATTTCTGCTAACAACAATAATAGGAGTGATTGTTGAAACCTTCTAAATCGAATAACAATTGAAGTTTAACCAAGGATTAATACTTAGTTGACAATGGAATAAATCTAATAATCAAGCATAGATTACTAGAGGGGGGCAAAGAGGGGAATAAATATTTAATTAAATTAGGTTTGTTTTAATTTATATATTTCTTTCAAATATTAACTAGATTTTTCAAGAAGTTAAATAGAATGCTATTGATCGAGGTTGAAACTGAATAAAATTTGAAAAAAATGTATCGCGTAAAATTACGAAACAATATATCCTTTTCTCTTAATATGTTTCAAAATTCCGCCTTATTCTGTATGTGGGGCAAATTGTCAATTCATATGAGAAGTGTAGTAATTAGTTAAGAAAGCGAAGTGGGATGTGAAAGAAAAGTGTAACAGGAAAGAAGAAGAGGGTAAAAATGTACTGAAAGATAAAACACACGTGAAACTAATGCATAAAAAAGAAACAATTCAAGAAGCATCAATTTTCAAAATTGCTGACATGAGCGCTTAGTGCTTCGTAGAATAATGAAGAAAACAAAGTATCCATTTTGGTCGCACATTTCTATATCGAATGACACTCGATATTCCCTAACAAATTATTTTAATAAGAAAATCAATTATCAGATTTAATTATCTAAATCACCGTTACCAAATTTTCACACTTTTGAATGAGTAGATCGACAAATGTTAACCCTTTGACTGATCTGGTTCCAAATTTGAAAGATATCTATGCTTTAAATATTAAATATGTACATTAAATATCACTCATTTAGCTTTCTTCGTTTTGTTGTTATAAAGTTAAATTATTACAGATTTCCTATGAATACACTTCATTTAAAATTTAATAGAAATTAAAATAGTTTGGCGCAATGTACAAAATTTCAACCATAAAGTGGAAAAAATTTTGAAGAATTGTATTCACTATGAAGGGCAAATTTTTTAAATGTGTATCTAAGATTCTAGGAGATCTAAAACACGATGATTCATCAAAATATGGAGTTATATTTAAAAAAACTATTATAAGTGCAAATTATAAAAATATATTTAAACAATTGCATATAAAAAATATTTGTAAACTATGAACCCTAATTTTAACTATTACAAATTCAGGGCTAGACACACACACACACACACACACACACACACACACACACACATATATATATATATATATATATATATTAATGCCTTAACTTATTGGGAAATTCAAATAATAATAAGGACAGCAGTTAAATCTGTTTTATTTGTTACTCTTATTTAATTATCCTTGGTGAAATGTAAATAAAAATGCCTGTAAAAAGCATTTTGAGTTATTAGATATTTCTTTTTATTGCCTACTTTTACACAAAACAATTGAATAACAAAAAAATGGAATTTTGGTTTTTCCGGTTCTTTAAAATAGGAAATTCATTAAACACTGGAAAAATTCTAGAATTCTAGAAAAAAGAAACTTGAAGAAAATAAAAATTATTTATAAGAATGATTGTTGGAACTTTGGTTTTTGAGAATTAAAACAGCTACAAAAAATACGAAAACAAGGCTGTTTGTTAAAGACTATCAAAAGAGAAATTGAATCAGTTCTATGTATATTGAGGAAATAAATGGTTCTAAATATTTAATCTACTCTATAAAAATAGTTAATTTCTAATGCATCTGGGAAACATGCTCCAAATATTCTCAAATTATTGATAGATATTTGGGTCTTGTATTTATTATTTTTATTTCATTTTAAGACTATTTATACTATCTTGGTATCGCGAATGTTAATAAAAGACTGGAAATTCCTAAAATAAATACAAAATTATCAAAAATTAATAATAAAAATGCGTTAAATAAGTTAATAAATTAATAAAAATAAAGATCGAATTTCGAAAAAATTAATAGTTTCATATGATTTATTGTGGATACAAATTAAAATTCTTAATTAAAAAGGAAGTTCCTTTTAAAAAAGTGAAATTGGTTAAATGAATGAATTAACGATAGCAAATTAAGGAAATTAAAATTGATCTTTAAGTATAAAGGAATACCAATAGAATACTGAGCCCGAAAAATACATGTTTGATTAATTTTTGTTGCTAATATTTTTTCTTATGAAAATTTGTAACTTCTAGATATATATATCATCTATGGTTATCTATCATTCTAAATATCACATTACTACAAGAAATAAAAGAATATACATTCAAACGCTTGCTTTTTAAAAATATGTTGATGTCATTTTAATATTGCAGTTTTAATAGCCCAAAACAAAAATAATTCAAAGCACCTTTTAGAGTGGACTTTTGGACTTGAAGCTTGGATATTTTCATTCCCTCTCAGTAAATAATGAAAATAATCTGCAAGTTTTAAAAAAAAAATTGAACTTGTCACAATTTTTGATATAGTTCTTGCACGCGCGCTTAGTTTTAAATAAACTGTTTTTCCAATCCTTTATCTACTTTTATGATAATTACTAATTACTTTGCAAGAAATCTGTATTCAATTTAAAATGTAGATTCATTCATAATTAAAAATATTCTTCCTTTTTTATGCATGTCTGTCATGAACATTGCCATTAGCTATATCATATAATTTCAACATACATTTAATCTTTTTGATTAAAACAGTGAATAACAATTTGAGCATTTTAATTACAGTTCATCCAGCGAAACAGTAAACTATTATTACAATATTAAAGTATAATTCGAATGTTTTGCGATGTTATACATACTAAGGGAAATAATTCTTCTTCAAACAGAGTGCACTTTCTACAAATTTAAATTTTATTATAATAATTATTTTTAATAATCTGATTGTATAGTAAATTTTTCCAGCTCTTTATAATAAACTTTATTCGCAAACAAAGCATCAAATGCACATGTTAAAAAGGAAATCGAACAGAAACATAGTCGTATTGAAAGTAAAGACTATTGTATGAATGAGTATGAACTAGTTACTTTATTTGAGACGGTTTGTCGTTTTTTTTTCAATGTATAAATGTGGAAACCTAAGTAACGAAAGAATAGAATATACAATTACCATGGAAATTTAATCGAAACGTTTTAAACGCTAAATAAAGCAGATACAAAATTCCTATGATAGATTTAAACTTATTCATAAAGATAAAAGAATGCCCTAAATGATTTTCCACCATTTGACAGGATTTTCAAGATGTTTACATTTCAAATACGGCATTCCATTTTTATTTGTGTATCCATTTTAGATTCCAGGCTCATAAAAGAATGCCCTAAATGATTTTCCACCATTTGACAGGATTTTCAAGTTGTTTACATTTCAAATACGGCATTCCATTTTTATTTGTGTATCCATTTTAGATTCCGAGCTCACCCTAAATGGTTTCTCTTCTAGAAATGCATTCTGGAAAGATTAAATCCTTTTGCTATAGCCCCATTACGTCCTATTATTTCTATGCAGAAAGACAGGCCGTCTCCGTTTGATATGTGTTTCTATTTTACTTAACTTCTATACGCATTTCAGATGTCAGTCGGAATATCGATCAAAATGAATACATAGGTCTCATTGCCATGAAAGTGGTATTCAAAATGTGTATTAGATAAAGTTTTCTAATATTTTTGTCATCTGTTGTCTTTATAAAACTATGCAGTTTTTATACAAATTAATATTCTTATTTATTTATTTTTAATTGATAAATACATCGAGATACGAATTTTGATTCATAGAATTAGGTTCTTTATCAAAAAGTTTATATTTTATTATATTATCATTATTGTATCGTATAAAAATAATTATTGTTATTTATATATTTATTACAGTTAGCTAAAAAATTTTCAGGATATTAATAAATCGTATAAAGTAATGCATAAAAAGCAATTAATATTCCAATCTGCTAAGATTGGATATCATTTAAATAATGAATATCTTTAAGATGGTTTTAGTTTGATCTACTGAGAATTCATACCTTTAAGGAGAAAATATTAGTCTACTCATTTTAAATTCATTCTATAGGTTTTCATGTTTTGACAAACTAATAATAGCTAATCCATAAAATATAAAGAATGCAAGTAGCACTTTGATAAATTGTTAAATGAGAGATTCAAATATTTTCTTTTTCACAATTTTTTTCAAGCCATTTATATATACACTGATGGAAAAAAAATCATAACACTAGGAAGGAGCTGTGCTAGATAAGCGAAATTTGGTAGGTATGTTTATATATCTGAAATATGACATCGATTCTAATTTCGAGCTACGCGCGTAAGTGTGGCGCTAGTAGCGACACTATGAACATGCAAATGAGGTTTGCTTTAAATAAATACTGAAAGGTTCGTGATCGTTATTTACTGTTGAGATTTGACGTACTGGGTTAATGTTAGGCAAGGAGGCCTCTGAGAAGACGAAGAAGCCATTATCAACAGCTCACTGAGTTTGAATAAGGTCCTGTTGTAGGGCTACGAGAAGGTGGGTTTTCTTTCTGCGATATTGCTAAAAGACTTTTCAAGAATGTATCTATTGTGCATGAGCATTGGTGGCAATGGTCAACGGAAGGTACTGCCTCAAGAAGACCAGCTTCCGGGTGGCCACGTTGTACTACTGAGAGGGAAGACCGTCGTATTCGGCGTATGGCTGTAGCTAATCGTACTGAGTCTGCAGATGAAATTCAAGCTGCTGTTGGCAACACAGTGACACAACGAAATGTTACAAATCGGTTACTTCAAGGATAGCTCCAAGTCAGACGCCCTGTACAGTGCATTCCACTGACTCTAAACCACTGCCGTTTGGTGTCACGCTAGAGCTCATTGGAGGACGGAGTGGAGATTTTTTGTGTTTTCTGATGAAAGCCGGTTCTGCCTTGGTTGCAGTGATAGCCGTTTGTTGGTTAGAAGGAGGCCAGGTGAAAGCCTGCTAGTGACCTGTTTGCGGCCTAGACACACAGGGCCTACTCCTGGAGTTATAGTTTGGGGAACAATTTCGTATGACAGCAGGAGCACTCTTGTGGTTATCCCACGCACCCTGACTGCAAATGTGTACGTCAATCTAGTGATACAACCTATTGTGCTGCCATTCATGAACAGCATTCAAGGGGGTGTTTTTCAACAGAATAACGCTCGCCCTCATACCGCTGTTGTAACCCTACATGCTCTACAGAGGGTCAACATGTTGCCTTGGCCTGCTAGATCACCTGATCTTTCTCCTATCGAACACGTATGGGACATCATTGGACGACAACTGCAGCTTCATCCACAACCAGCATTAACCGTCCCTGCATTGACCGCCCAAGTGCAAAAGGCATGGAACTCCATCCCACAAACTGATATCCGACACTTGTACGACACAATGCATGCACGTTTGCATGCTTGCATTCAAAATTCTGGCGGTTACACCGGTTACTAATGTACCAACATTTCACATTTGAAATGGCTCTACCTGTGATCTTGAAACTTTAATCAATTAAATATGTTACCTAGACAAATGTATTCCTAAAATGTCACTACTGTACAATAATTTTTTCGTGGTGTTGGGATTTTTTTTCCATCAGTGTATATGTATAGCAGAATATCATGCATATTAGTATTTTCTAGGAACTTATTTTAATTTAAACCATATCGCCTTCTAAATTGATACTAAATAATTGATTCTAAATACTTCCATATTTCATTTTTTTCAAAACAAAATGTAAAAGTTGCAGTGGCACATTTCATATTTTCTTTACTTTTTTAGAAATTAGGGTATGACATATTTTTCTATTATATTTGGAAACAAAAAAAAATAGTGTTATGATTTCAGGGGTCTTGTATCCAAATTTGTATCATAGAGATTAAATGGGTGTATTCATTCTTTAAACTTTTATATATAATTATTTATTTATTTTTATACTTCACTACTGTGACTTTTAACATTTCTAAATGTCAAAATATTTAACTTCCGTAGTAATTAGAAAGATAAATATATTCAACACACAAAAAAAGTTCATATTTGCCTTGAATCATTTTTCCTCCTTATTTTAAAACAACTCCATAAATTTATGTAAAGAAGACATTTTTTATTTATTTTTATATTTTGTTTGTATAACTTATTTCAAATATACGGAATTACGAAATATGGAGAAATTATGTAATGTATTCAGTTTGAGAAAAGGGTTTTAATATTATTTCATCTTTGATATATTTAATAGTTTTAACTGTACACAATAAAATGAATATTATATTTTTTAAAATACAGGGAAAACAGAAATTATACAAACTATAATAGATTATTTATTACATTTTTAAGTGCTTTCTGTTCATAATATGTTTTCTTTCTAGCTGCTATACTATATAAAAATAAATACAACAGTCTATAAATAATATTGTTCAAAACTGTAATATAGATATTAACAAAATGCATCATTTTAACTGTCTAAAGTTTTATTTGTTCGTAAGTATTTATTACAAAATTCAAAATATATGTAATGGTTCAAATAAACATTTATATGTAGAAGGATTTGCCACAAAATAATGTTAAAAAAAGGAGTATCTTATGCTTTTAAACAGGTTTGAGAAATATATTACATTGTTTATGTATTAGTAGATTCAGACCTACAGATGATGCGTATTCACTTGAGTAGATAAATATTTTTCAAGATTTATTTTACAAAAATGAAATCCGTTATTTATTATTATTGTGTCTATTTCAGTTTTATTCCTGTCGTCAGCACAATTCTTCTTCCGCTAAATTGGTTCTACAAATAGCGAAGGGAAAAATGTTTTCTCGTCAAATGTTTTGCTTTAAACACGAATGAGATCTTATATAGATAGAATATTACCTTTTTTGCTATTATTAGTCGAAAAAGCAAATTATTATATCTATCAAGAATTGTATGCCAAACATTTTTTATATATAATTTGTGAAATCTAAAGAACCTAACATGTCGAATTTGTCAATGTATAAATTTTATCGGTAAAGACTGACTTTATGTCTAGTTATGATGATGATGTCGTGTCCGTGTTTCCACGGAAAGGGGGTGCAGTAGCTTCTGAGAGTAAAGACCCCTGAGCACCCAGAGGGCAGAAGTCTGACTTCTAGCTCAAATGAAGATGACACACACACATTCGCTTGCACAACCCCTTTTTACAGGGGGGCACATTCACACGCCTTACAGACAGAACACAGAGTAACAACCATGCCCGAACCGGGACTCTGACCCGGGACGCCCAGATCTCGTTGAAGACACGCTACCCCTGTGCCAGGACGCCGGCGGGTCTACTTCTATATGTGTAGTGTTTATGATGATTTTTACTTATATTTGTAGCGTTTATGATGATTTTGAATTATATGTGTAGTGTTTATGATGATTTCGAATTACATGCGTAATATTTATGATGATTTTGAATTGTATGTCTAGTGTTTATGATGATTTTGAATTATATGTGTAGTGTTTATGATGATATTGAATTATATGTGTAGTGGTTAGGATGAATTTTTCGGAATTTCACATATTATTGATATATTTTGAGTTTCAAATGAATATATTCTTTCCAAGTGGATTTAAATAAACTTTCAAAATTCAGTATCTAAACAAATAAGAAATTAGATTCTTATAATTTTCATATAACATACATAAAAAAAATTTCATATAATTTTGAATATTAGTGAGAAAAATGCGATTGCGAGTTTTTAAAAAAAATATTACAAGACTTTCTTTGTAAGAAAGAGCAGATACCGTGCTTTTCAAGAACTTGAGATTATTAGATTTTGCAAGATTTTATCCTGCCCAGAAATGATGCATAATGAGAAAAATTAAAACAATTCCTGAATGCATTGCAAAGTATCCAGTTAGTAGCATAATAATACTTCAGGGTACATTACAGGGCCTTGTTCTGCAATAAATCATGTTGGACATGTTTCCTTTCAACATTTTGGCAAGTATTATAATTTTATTATATGTCAGCTCGGGATATTACACATTTAGATTTTTTTACGGATCTCATCATTTTTTCATCTCCCTCCCATTATTGGGATATCATCATCTCCTTAGCAGGCGCAAAAGATTTCTGTTCCCACATGTATTTTTCCTTATATAACATTCGCATATCAAAGGAAATTATTTTTTTGATAAATCAGTTATTTACAAATATCTTGTTCTAAATAAGAATATGAGTTTATTGAAAATATGTCCACATTTTTCATATATGCAAAATTCTACAGAACTTGGCTTTTACACCCTCAATTCTTTATGTTTTTCTCTTTGATCATCCAAAACTATTTTTAGTTGAAAGTAAGTTAGTTCACTAAAACACTTTAAGGTAAGTATTACGTCACAATAATCGCTTCGTTCTGAGGATAAAAATGGAAGTAGCGTAAAAAGGTGGATTATTGAGAACAACCTCTTATTCCAAAAATATTTCAGAAATCATGAAACAATGATAACAATAACAAACAAGAAGAGGTAACTACAATAAATGATGGTTTTAGAAATTAATATAAATACATGCCAAGAATCACGAACCAAATAACAGTAACAATATTTCTAATAGTACTTAGGATTTAATATTTCGCAATACTATCATAATACCAGAAATTAATTCATTAGATCACTAGGATATTCATTCCTTTACACTAGTAGGGAACATTACAGAAAATCATTAGGAGCCCAGCCTCTAATAAAGATAAGGCCATAATTCTTGCATTTTCTAGAACATTCATTTCTATTGTCAAATCGCAGCAAAAGCAGAAGTCACAGACTCAGCGTCCTTTAGGAGTTTCAGTAAGCTCTCTTTTCTATGGAAAGTTTGGCACGATAAGAAATCGATTAAGTCAATTAGTCGATTAATCGGTGAATAATGATTCATTACAATTTATTGGCGAACATTACAATAATTCAGCATTCTCATTTTCTGATTTGTTTAAAAAAGAACATTAAAGAGATATTTAAAGGATAATAAATAGCTTAAAGTAAATTAAAATAGTTGACCTTATAATTTAATTTATGTGACGAATAAAATTTGAATTTCAAAAATTTAAGCTAATTTAAATAAATATTTAATTTAAAACAAGATAAAAAGTGTAGAGTAATTTTAAAAAAATACAGTTCCTACTTCGATCAACAAAGAAAATTTTTATCTTAGTTACATTTTATTAAATAATTATCAAAAAAATATATTGCTAAAAATAATTGATTTTCAGAAGAATAAAATCGCATTTTTCACCTTTATGTGAAATATACTGGAATTCTCGCATTTTACCTATGGAGCTACAGCCTGCTGATTTCAATTTTTCTTTACGAGCTACTAGAACTTTTAAAGTATGAAAGTATTATTAACTTTTAAAGTATGAAAGTATTATTAACTTTTAAAGTATGAAAGTATTTAAAGTATGAAAGTTACTTAACCCCAAATGGTTAAAAGCAAACATAAATTCATTTTGATTGAACAAAATAGAAACATAAAAATTAATTATTAAAATATTTGTATATACATCTCCGTTTAAGTATGACAATTCTAAATATTAATATATGCAGATTCGAAACACAATTCTTTTTCAATAATATTTATCTGTTTCTCCTAAATTCATTGCAATAATGTTTCACGAATGGTAATAATTGGATAGCATAATCAATTCAATAATTTTGAAATTAAATAATACTATTTTCTCTTTTCATTAAAAAAATCAAAAGGGTAATTATTGAAGGGAATAATCACTTCAATAATTCTGAAATTAAAAAGTGCTGTCTTCTCATTTACTTTAAAAAAACTCTGAATGGTAATTATAGAAGAGAATAATCAATTCAATAATTTGTAATTAAGCAATACTATCTTCATATTTCATTAAAAAAATTCAGAATGGTAATTATTGAAGAGAATTATCAATTCAATAATTCTGAAAGCAAGCAATACTATCTTCACATTTCATTAAAAAAGTTAGAATGGTAATTATGGAATTGAATGATCATTTCAATAATTCTGAAACTAAACAATACCATCCTCTCATTTCATTAACCCCGGGATATTTCGTGGTCCAGGAAATGGACAGAGATAATTAAATAAGTTTATTAACTGCCTTTCTGTCATTAACTGTGTAATAACCTTAGAGTAAGGTTCAGGATAATATTCACACCATCACCCAGGAAGAGGCAAGGGAGAATGCTGGTTCATCAGGCTTTATTCGAAGATATTCCTTCCGATCAGATGATTAGCATAATTGTGATGAGAACTTCATTGTAAGATTGTTGTATCAGATATAGGATATGAGATATTGCTTATTTCAATAAAAATGCTTCTTTTACATATGAGCTCATCACTTTTTAAGATTTAATAATATTGTTTAATGAAGTATATTTGTGTTGTTTAAATGAAGCATATTTCTGTTATTTAAATGAAGCATGTTTGTGTTGTTTGAATGAAGCATGTTTGTGTTGTTTAAATGAAGCATGTTTGTGTTGTTTAAATGAAACATGTTTGTGTTGTTTAAATGAAGCATATTTGTGTGTGGAAAGGAATGTATAAAAGGTTTTGTTAATTTATTGGCTTATTTTTAGTATGGAATGAAGTTTATCGACTCAATGCACTATTTTTCAAACATATTTAATATCCGGGATGCACCTCGAAAAGAGGATAAGATGCCTCCGGCATGGTGGTTGGATCTCTCCATCCTGTTTTGCACACAGATAGGTGCCAATGCCAATGATGTTAGGGTTGTTTTGAGAGCGTCTACGCTCTGCTGCTTTTTATCTCCCATTCGTAATGAATAATAGATGAGTGACAGACAGATTTCATTTTCAACATGAATGTTATAGATCTCACTAACGTGTACAAAGATAGGTGGGAGATCTGGCTCCTCCCATCGATGATGGGACGTTCCTCTCTCGGAAACTGTTATACCGTGGCCAATGATGGTCCTTAGAACTCAACCTCGTTTCCCGCTAGTGTAGCTGTGAAGGCGGTCCGGTTATTCAGTTATCTGTGTATGTGTGTCTTCAGGAGGGTCGGAGAATCAATGATATTACTTTTCAAACTTATTTCGTAGATCTCTGACCTTTTAATTTAAAAAAAGCAGAAAATCAAAAGATTAATCATAAGAAAACAAGAATGAATGCAATTAAACTTTTGTCATGACATTGCTTTTATTTTCAAATAACAATATATACTCTTTTAACATTATACTTATTTATATTGGCTGTTCATTTTAGCAGTTCAATTGTAAATTTTGCTAATCCTTCACTGGAAAATATTCTAAATGAAACAACAGAAATAAAAAAAACTAAAGAAATAAAGAACATTTTATTTTTTATTATATTAATAAAGAAAAGTATTGATGAAAAAAAATTAAATTTTTCTATAATTCATTTGTATGAGTAGTAAAAGAAGTATGAGGCAAAGAATACCATTTCAAATCAGTCAAGCAAAAAATGTTAAGATACGGGTGCAAAATCAAAAGAATTTCACAATGACGTTGAGATGAAAATGAAGGATTCAAAATAATTCATAGAAATCATCAATAATTTTGCAAGAGTACAATTTTCTATTTGATAATTTAAAGGGTAATTTTTTAAATAAAATAATATGCTATCAATTCTAAATCTGACTCAGTTTCGTGTTTTGCGGTGTTTGTTATTGTGAAATTACGGAATAAAAAACTTTACAGACTTACGATTCCATTTGAAAATTATAGATAAATTATTATTTCATAACCTTTTTTATAATGGGGAAAAGCATTTTTTGAAATCAAGTAAAAATCAGATACAGAATATTGACTTACTTGCAACACACTTTCTATTCAAAAGATCAACATCTCGATTCTTCTTCAATATCCACATAAAGAAATAATTTTTCAAGAATTTCATTAATTTTCCTTCGTGATGCAAGTATTATTTTCTTAAAGCAAATGAATTATAAATTTTTATTGAGAACTTTCAAGAGATTTTAATTCCTGATTTATCATCATATTTCAAATTTCATTACTAAAGAACCTCTAATTCTGTACCTGCAAGAGCCTTTACTAAGATTGCAATTGAACATTTTAAGAAGAAAAAAAAAATAAGTATTTGTTTAAAATAATAAACGGAACATTTTCCAGAGAAAAAACTTAATTATGTGATTTGTCATTGTATTTATTTACATCATTTACTGTTTAAGAATGACTGAACTCAAAATAAAATATTTCAATTTTTGGTGAAAAAATAAAATAACAAATTATTTTATTCTGACAGATTTTACGATGCTTAAAAAATGCTATTTGGGTTTTAAAGTGTATTGTGAATAAAAAAAATATATCATTGCATTTCACGCAAGGACAGATGAGGGAAAAGAACTGGAAATAGGGAGCTGAAAATTCAAAGTATAGATCAGAAAAAAAAGGAGACAAGAGGAAAAATTAACATTTTTGTTTGTTTGTTTAATAAAATGTCATTTCATTTCTTCCGTTCTTTTGTTACATGTTGGATGCATGTCTAATTTTTTTTCTTTATCTTTTTTTTGACATGTTCTTCCCCTGGTACGAAAATGTCAGATGTATTTGAATGGCGAAATATATTTCATTGAAATAATGAAAGGGCTGAACGAGGTTTTCGGAACCACACATTCATGGGTTTGGAATTGATTATTTAAAGATAAATTTGTAAGGCGAAGGAATTCTAAATCATTGTCTTTTAACGAAAGTTCTGGCTTGGATATATGTGAAGCTACAGCTTTAATTATCATGAAGTTTATAAAAAAATTATTTTGTGATATAGTATCGGGTTAGAGGAGTTATTTTTAATGCTTATATTTTTTCGCTATAAGTTGCTAAACAATATTATAGATTTTCAGAAGGAACCCTTTATACAGTCCATTAGTAGTTAAAATGGGGAAAAAACAGCCAACGTATTTGTGAACTCAAAAGCAAGATTTGGAGCATAATATGATATTAATAAAAATGTTATTTTTGCTTTTCCCTTGTTCCGAATTTTAAATATTATTATTTATTTGTTTTATAGTTCAAAACTCTTTCACATCTATGACATTTATTAAGAATATACATTTTTTTATTTAAAACAAATATTAATTTTAGTGAAAAGCTATATTTATTTATTTATAACTGTTAGATTGGAACTTTGATATTTTTCTGTTATTTAATTAATAAAATTTTCATCATGGGCTTATTTTTTACGGGAATGAATTATTTTCCTGAATCAAGCGTGATTAAAAATATCTTTTTTATCTATTTAAATTTAAAATATGTGTCAAACTATTTTAACGTCTACAGAGGAAGCTGGAATAATTGTGGTACTGAAAAGCATATTTTCGAATTCATTATATTTGTGGGCATTAAGATTTTAATCAAAAATAGTTGTTAACGAGCTTTTTGATGAAGTATGAACCTTTTCCTATACCATTTTATGGTTTGTAAATTATAAAACAGTATGAGCTTAAAAATCTAAAACTTATGGCTAATTTGTATTTATGACACACAATTTTGACTGTCTGAATTTGTGCCAATCAGTTTGCGTTTATGACAGATGTTGTGGATATGCTGCCATATATATATGCACAAATTCGAGGTTGGTGCTATGCAAAATATGATACAAATAATCATTCATCATCCTATAATACGATGCAAAATTTAAATTAAATTGAAATTAAGTCACAGAGAGTAAGTTGATAATGTTTTTTTTTAAATATTTTTAATATTTTATGAATAGCATTTTTGGATTCTTAAATATCTCCTTGTTTAATGTTTCTATCAAAATTTTCCTGGTACTATTAATTCACAATTTCGTAATTGCCATAGCACTTATTAAACAAATTTTTAAGCATCAACTTGGTAGTGAGAATAAGTTTTATCAGTATGTTCAACTGTAGCTAAGATTCAACCACTTAATCACGTTTTGGAGCAGCATAGTCAACACCATGGCACACCAATAAAATCCAAAAAATCCTAATGCATTCCTTAATCACGTTTTCCAAGGATTGGGCATGTAAAATTATTGGAATCAAATTGAAAATATTACTCATAAATAAAAAAACAAGCTTCAAGTCAACTTATTGGTCTTTCAAAACATGATTCACTATGCCATATTAATTATGCAATCGTAAGACCAATGCCGTCGGCGGCATACACAGACTTGTTTTTCAGTTATTAAAATTGTGACAGACTCGTTTTCTATTTCAAACATTTTTGGCCTTTAATGAGGTTTTCAGTCAATGAAAACTAGAAAAGGAAAACGTAATCACACTTTCCTCTTCTTATATATTAGTTTCAGTGCGTGATTTAAATAGATGCAGAACTCTATCAAGTCAATCCCATTTTCTTCTTCTTATATATTAGTATATAGATATTAGTTTCCCGTATATGATTTAAATTGATGTAATCCTCTATCAACAAAACTCTTTGGAGGAGCGTTAAAAATATTTATTTCCCGACAGAGTTTTGCCAAACTATATATATATATATATATATATATATATATATATATATATATATATATATATATATATTAAAATTCGTGCCCCGAATCAGAGTTAAGAAATATACATTTAATCTAAATCAAATACATAAGAGCTTAAAGATGCTATACAGATGCACTAGCTATGAAAAGAGAATTTTAAAAGCCAGAACGTATTATAATAGAAACCATGAGATAGACATTAAATCCACATTATATGTAAACAGTTGAGCAAATATCTGAAATGTATTCCCGTCGTTCTCTGACATTGATAAAATATTTGCATGCCAAAGGCTGCTTTCAATCTTTATTTATGTGTCTATTTCTGTTTCAAACTTGGGTCCCACCTTAAAAGGTTTCTGTCAGAAGTGCAGCAAGAGAAAGAGACGATCTAATATTGCAACCCATTAAGCCCTATTATTCCAAAATAGAGTGATATTCCGTCTTATCGCTGATAGGATATCCGTTTTTACTCCTCCCCCTTGAGTATATTATATCTGTAGTTTCGAGTATAGATTCATGTAAAAGCATTAAAGTTTGATTTGAATAGATATTGCACGTGGGAGAATATATTGATGATACTTTCTTTTCTGTTTATTCTCTTAAAATAGTTATATTATTCACATTTGAGGCTATTATTATAATGAAGAATTATTTTAAATCCATCTAGCATTTTGCTATTGCTTAATTAAAGGATAATCGGGAGAATTCCTTCAGGGATTTGTAATTGTAAACATGATACTCATTTGCAGTTTTGTATATTAAGGTATCCAACTACGTTAAAAACACTGGTTTCCAATCACATTTCTGATTTTTTAATTGTTTTTTCTTGTAGTTCAGACTTTTCTCTTTCCAAAACACAAACATTTTTTCAAGGGAAAGAAAGGCCCGTCCTATCATTCAGGGAAATTTTAAGCAAAACATATTTTTCATAGTTGCTTTCATTATTTTTGAAATTTTGAATACATTGTTGATTATATAGAGCTCCAGTGTTACTAAAGCTAAGTTATCTGCTGTCAGTTGATTTATTTTAATACGGTTTCTAACACTTTACAGCACAAATGAGGACACATTTGCGTTAATTTTGGACACCCTTTATTTATATTTTAAATCAAATATTCATTTATACACTTGCTTCATTTATACACACACTTCAAACCTGTTCACCTAATCAAGAATCTGCATAATTCTATTTTTGTAATTTTGCGTTGTTCTATCGTGTAAGGCTCCATTTTTACTTCCCTTAAATTATTAGTTATTAAATGTTCTTTTAATAAGGTTGCCGACACTTCACTGCAAGAATCACAGCAAATGTAAATGTTTCATTAACATTAGAACATTCTTTAGGATTAAAAAAAGTGTTATTAATTGTGATGTATATTTATTCTAACATGGTTTTAAAATCTGATTTTCATTTTAGGAAAAAAAAGGAAGTAAAAACTTACAAGAAAAATAATGTTTAATGAAAAAAAAATTGTTATACTTTTATTTATATTATATTTATGATATTAAATTATATATTTCTAAATATTAATACTTGCTTAAAATTGTAAAATAGATACATATATAATTCTATCCATAATATTATTCAATTTATAAATAGTTAAACAATACATAAAACCTTATTATATAATTTCCTTCTGAATATTTTATTATGTTTATAAATTTCTTTTTAAACCAGGAAATCAATGCTTATAATTCTAAATATGTACTAATAAATCTTTATGCTTATAAATGTAGCTGCATGTGCATTGTTAATTATACATAAACATGGATAACATGATTAGTATTTTTAAGACATTCACAACCTTTACTTTCAAAAATAGATTAGCCATTCTAAAATATAAGAAAATTCAATAAAGAAACACAACTAAAGCATTGAAATTAAAAAATATATATTAAAAATAGGATAGACTAAGTAATGGCACCGTTTGGTGAGTATCATTTTATGTGCAAAATCAACTATCGACCACTTGGAGGTTCTAAAATGCACCCTGTGTCTTTCAAAATAATTAGAAGTGGATAAATTTATAACTGAAGGCCTATATTATAGTAACTATAATGTTTAGACTGAATGAAAAAATCAAATTCTTTAAAGTAATTTCAAATTTGAAGGGATGCTGATATGGTTTGAAAAAAATCAACCTTTATGTTAAATTAGTTAATAAAAAGCTAAAAATATGCTTTTTCACTTGAATCAAAAAATTGATTTAAAAGCTTCACTAAATAATAAATACTAGCTTTTGATATAAAGAAATCTATAATTATAGAAATGAAAAATCCATATTTTATTTTATTTGCGTTTTGATTTCTCAGTATGTTGCATAAAAATATTATATTTCACTAATAGGATATTCCTTTCCATTAGTGGTGATTTCATTGAAATGTGAGCCTCGAAAATTAAGAATTTAATAAATGTTCGCAAATACGAATGTTCATTTTATGTACAGAATTCATTATTTCTTAGCTCATGCGCAAAAATATTTCTTTTCCTTCAGTAAAATTTCGTTTTTTAATTAAAACATTTATTTTAAATACAACTTTAAGTATAACCTCAAAAATTGAATGGATTATTCTGAAGTTGAATTCTTTTATCAAGCTAATTCAATTACTGAAATGAATTTCACACATCGAAACAAATTTTTTTATTTATTTTAACTTTTTCCAATATCTCTGACAAACTCCATTGGGTGCGGAATAGGTTACACATTCTCAAATATAACACGGCTCATTGTGCTAATATCCTAGAAGAAAATAACCGAATCCATAAGGCAGCCGAACTGCCAAAGAAATCTGTCTCCATTCATCACCGGAACACCTCCGGAGCTCATTCCATCCGTCTTGTTCATCAGACAAAATACTTACTCCCGGCCCAGTGGATGTTTATGACTCTTTCCTGCAGTGGCCTGAGGGATAGAAAAAATGGACATTGTCCGTTTTTACTTCTCCGTTTCTCTCTTTCAGGTCTTTTTATGGATGGTCAGAGTGAAGAAGAAGAATTGTCTGCTTTATCAGAGAATGATACAGGGTGTATTACTATCGCTTGTATTACTGGTGTTTGCTTTAGTAAAGCCTCCTATTTCTCGGATAAAATATATTATTTTTGAAAATTAGTAATATTTATTCTCTATGATTTATGTTTTAATCAAAAATTTTATAAGCAGAGGATCAAAATTTTGAAAATTTTGCAAAATTAGGGTTTAAGTAACAATCTTGATGACAGTTAATAGTCAACTATAAATTTAAATGTGATTTTAGCTCTCTGATTACCATGCCGTGCAAATTATATATTAGCTTGCCGTTTCACGTCGGTTTATTTCTTAGATGAAGAATAAATGAAGAAAATCGAACCATAATTAGAGATAATTTACGTTATATCCTGAACCCCACATTTGAAACAACAACAACACATTATTAAAGAACTTTTAGGGCCGGGTTTGGCTTGTTTAGAAGTGATGGAGTTAATGCGAAGTGGAAATGCGTAAAAAAGGAAGAGCATCAAAGATAAAAATTTATTATATTTGGTAGTAAGGATTATAAAAGCATCTTTAACATAAATGTTTGAGAAATAGAATATAATATGTTATTTTGATAGCAAACCTTTCCTGTTTATGTACCTGTTTCTTCATTCGAAAAGAGGTTCAACCCGGTTTCCCGATTCTCTGAAAAAGGGTTTGTACGTTTCAGACGTTTCAGGTGGGAATTAACTCCACTTCGCATAAAACTTATTTTTAATTTATACCATCTTTGGTACATTAAATATACCGTATTCTACATTATATACTTACATTAATATATCTCTCTTTTATCTTTTTGTTACATTGATATCTCACTCTTTTATCTTTTTTTACGTTGATATCTCACTCTTTTATCTTTTTTATTACATTAATTTCTCACACTTTTATCTATTTTATTACATTAATATCAATTCTTTTCTCACTCTATCATACAGGTTAAAATTTCAAATCTCTTCTTCCAATTACAATGTCTGTTTGGTTGTAGCCGTCAGAAAAATCTCAAACTAGGAAATAACTAGTAAATGAATATTAAGAATGAAACATTAAGTAAATGACAAGACATTTTGGGTCGCTTACTTTCTATATTCCTTAATTTTTCTAGCGATATCACAAATTTCTTTGTCAGAGTGCTGATTCTCTCCAATAGTTTTCGCCAGTGTTTGATATTTAGAACTTATATATGACCAATAAAAAACCACGTTATTTATATTTTAATTAATATCTATTCTTATCTTTCAATTAATATTTGTCCTTAGTTAAAAAATTTTCTACGTTTATCGGATAATTTAAAATTTAATATTTTGTGATTAGCTTTAGTTTATCAAAACTGTTCTCCATGATTAAATCAATAGTATCTTTATGGAATAACAGCTTAAATGATGAATATGGCAACTAATTCGTGAAAATAAGAGGCGTGGTAAATATTTGTAGCAACAAGGTCCAATTTCCATGAAAATAATTGATGTTAATAACATTTGCTGACATTTATTTAGTAATAATTTTTTCCGAGGGTTTTTTTTATCATTATTATTCAGTACATTAGCGATTTACATGATTCTTTGTTAAAGCAAACATGACAGCATTCATGAAAAGCATTAAAAAATTTAAACTTTCGAAATTTTATTGTATCAGCTTAAATTCAAAGAAAAAACTTTCTAGAATAAATAATATGTACGAATACTCGGATTAGTAAATAAGCTTACTTCGCACAATTATATACAATTTTCTTATCTGTGATAAAGATAAAATCAATGGAATAATGTCAAAAGAGACTGAATATTCACAAAAGGACTAATTTTGCAATTCTGTTCTTTTAATTAACAATTCATTAAACCACATTAGTCAGTAAAGCTCATATTGTCTACAAGTCAAACGGGACCCACTTAAAGGCTGTAAATGATAATATTGAAATTCGAAAACAATAGTTTAGTGAGTTAAAACATAATTGAATCAATATATACGAACATAATAGATCAGAAGAAGCTTTTAGAAAGTAATTACTACATCCTGCATCAAATTAATTATAAAAAATATTACCTTTGAGTATCCGTTGATTATTATTTATAATTAACTAGCCGCCTTTGGCGACCAGCTGGTTCGCCATGTGTAAAGCGTTCTAAAATTTTCAATTAAATCACATATTCATTAGCCTTGAAGTAATTTCGGGCATTGATTGACCTGAAATTAATATTTTCTTTAAGATGATGGACGGAAAGTTCTAAAAGTAAACCTTTTCCTAATAATATTCTTTAATTTTATAAATCAGTCAGTTTTAACCATCGGTTATGCTTTCAAAATATTAAAAAAAATTCGATGATGTTGCAAAAATATTAAATGTTTTTTTAAAGAAAGCGAGAAAGGGAAAAAAGTATTGAACTAATGACAGATATTGCAAACGATTACATAAATATGCCATTAAGTCGGGATTTCAATGCATATCCTGTCTAAATTCAATCAGGTTTACTGTAAATAAAGATGATTTATGGAATAAATGATTTAGATATTGCAAACGATTAAAGAAACCTCTGCTTTGCATTTATTTTTTTTAGAAAATATCACATTTTATGTTTCTTTTATTTTATCCAATCACGTGCTGAAAGTTGCATTTCTTTAGACTTGATTTACGATGATAGTTTTTTTTTTAATTTGAACTTCCGGCATTCTTTTATTTTATCCAGTCACGTGATAAAAACATAGTTAAAATATTTCTTTAAAAATTCGTTAAAAATAGAAGCTTACGTTGTAAATTACAAAAACTGACACCGTAAGAAAGCTAATTTTTTTTATCTTTAAATTGATGTAAAAATCATGTTTATGCGATCATATTTTCGGAAGTTATAGCGGAAAAACGTCGAAATTTCGCTTAAATTTTAATTAATTCAAATTCTAATTGAAAATTCGGAAAAAGGGCTCCGAGGTGCACATTCCGGACCTCCAAGGTATACATGTACCAAATTTGGTAGCTGTAGGTCCAACGGTCTGGCCTGTAGAGCGCCAACACACACACACACGCACACACACACACACATTGAGTTTTATTATAAGTATAGATTACAAGGTTAAAAATTAATAATTAATTTTTTTGTAAGATAATAAAAAAACATTTTTCGTTCCATCACTGAATGTTTTTTATTAATCTAACAATTTTAAGTAACATATTTGAGTCTCCATTGATTATTTTTTATAGTTAATTGTGATGACACCGTTAATGTTTTGCTACCTTATTTATTAAATTGTCCATGATTCCGCTGTTTATTTTCTGTTTACTCTTTCTACTTTGTGGCAACAGAATGACTATAAAAATATTCCTCTCCTTCCTGCACTGTGGAAAAAAGCATGGAGACACTGTGTTTCTAACAATCAACATATGTCGTCGTCAGGCGTCATTCAGTAAGACCCAACAGAGATGGAGAATTATTCTTCGCTAGAATGTTTTTTTCTATATTATGTACGTATATCCTTCGCCGTTCAGATTCCTTCCGAACTTTAGTTTTCAAGATTCATTTTTAATAATCTACTGATTTCCAAAACTGAAATCTCATAACAAATTTTGTTAATTAATTGCATTTTAATATAAATTACAATCTACTTGTAAATATATGGAGAAAGTTTATCTGCACATGGACAGAAAATTTATGAACATATATGCATAGAAAATTTATGTACATGTGTATAAAAAGTTTGTGTACATATATAAAGAGCATTTATGTACATGTGTTTAGGAAATTTCTGCCCATATATGGAAAATTTATATACATGGGTATAGGAAATTCATGAGCATGTGTATAGGGAATTTAAATACAAATAAATAGAAAATTTAAGCACATGGGTACAGGAAATTTATATACATATTTACAAGAAATTTATGTACATATGTATAAGAAATTTATGTACATATGTACAGAAAATGTATGTACAATTATATAGGAGATTTATGTATACATGTAAAGAAAATGTATGTATTTAGTCAAAAATAAACAATGGTAAATGCGCATGTTTATTTCGTTTATCATCAGTAATAAATTTGAAAGAGAATGACATTAAACTCTCTTTCTACATGTCGTATATGATAATGATTAAGAGTTTCTAAATAGAAGAAATAATCTATAAATTTTTAAAACTGTATTATTCTTACTGGAAGAAATCCTAGGGCTAGGCACAAATATGGTTTTAAGGGATATTTTGAGTGTTTCTGCATTTAGAAATCTAATCACGGAATTTGCATTTCATTCAGTTCGCACCATGTTCAATATGTATGCTTAATGGACATTTAATTTTCCAAGATCAATAACTGAAGTGTTTTTATTGAATTAATTATTAGTTAAAGTTAATGAAGTTTGTTACTTTGGATCATTTCTCTAAAGAAAATACAATTATTTAACTAATTGATCTCTTGTGGATCATACGCACTTTGAGGTCCTATTATTCTTAGATAATTACTAAAGGTTGCTTGATCTTTGTTGATATATTTACTAAGCAACATACTTTCAAAGCCCAAGTGCTTTAAAATAAGATTCGTGCTGATAAATTAGTACTAAAAGTTTTCCATGGTAAAGAGTTTGATTTAAAAGCATAAATTTATCTAATAGACACAACATAATAGACATCAATCTTATCAAGTTTAATTAATTATTTTAATTATAAAATATTTAAAACGTTTGATATAAATACTTCAAATAAGCATTTCATTAAATTCGTTAGTTATACTCTTTATTGTTATATATTTTTATACTTTCTTTAAATATCTTCACTTTTGCAGCGATTTTAAACATTGTGGGCAAGTCAACGTTAAAATATCACGGTGTCACATAAGTTTCTTTTCTATTTCTAATTTGAAAAGAATGCGCAATATTTACTGTTTAAGACATAATTTATTTTGTTATATAAGAACTCTTTTGCTCTATTCTCTTCTTCCGTCTCTCGGGAAACCCCGTTATACACTCTTATCAAAATTGTTTTTTCACAAGAAATAATCTTCATGGGTCGTTTTTATGCCTCCAATGGATTTAAAGCGCTTATCACGAAGAGAATATTTTCATGGAAAGAAGGGGGCAATAAACAGATGCTGCGATATCTGAAAAGTATGCAGGATGCTACAAAACATCCGAATCAAGCTGTAAGAACTGCTCTCTTAGGCCTAATTCAATACATGGTCTCGTGATGTCATGATGAATAACATTGCCTTATCGGCTCATTGATTTTGGTCATTTTTGCTTTGGAAGCTATCATAGAAAATTGACCTAGTTGATGATAATATTTCGTAAAATTTATTGCTTCACCTTGACGAAGGAATTCGTAGAAAATTCCGTCCTTTAAATACCGTTCAAAGAATTTTTTTTCACAATGTACTTCTGGGTTTACAAAGCTCTGGTATGTCTGAATGTTATGTCTTTTTAAGCTCTGGTATTTTTGAAATCGATAAGATAGATGGCTAACAGATAAGCCTGCATGTCTGCACAGGCAAAGCCAGATAAAGACAATGATAGGGCGATGAGAAAGAAACTTTTTGGAACACCCTAATATAATTAAAGTTAAATTTTAAAAATATACAATATAAAGGAAATGAATTCAAGGGCTCAACCAGTATCATAAAAAATATTTAGAATCAAAGTTACCACACTATTTTGATTTTCAAAATTTATATAAATGACTGAAACCAGAGAAAAACTTTCTCGCATTCGCTCTAATAAGCTTGTCATGCCCGGAGAATACTTTACATGAAGTTGAAACATAATAGTTATGAAATATTAACTTATACGGGAATTTAAAAATTCTGCTGAATCTACCACGCCATTTTTGGCGAGTTATTTGGCTATTAATTCCTAGAATACGTTAATAATATCAAAAAAACATAATTTATGATTTAAACAACTCTTTCTTTCCTGACTTAAACTAACTTTTGATCCAAAACTACATTTTTAATCACAAAATCCCATACCAAATTGTCCAAATTCCAAAAGTCATTGCATTTCTGCATTATTGAGCTTACAAGTTTATGAAAGAACAGACTGGCATACAGTCAATATTAAGTAGGATTTGGCTCAAAATTTGAAAGGAATTATAAATGTTATATGCGTATACTAAATAGTATCTATATAGCTCCCTTCGTCTTGTAGCTATCGTACTATAATCGAACAGCCAGCCAAACCGACAATTCTTCTGTATATAGTTGACTCAGCATTTGACATATACCAAATTTCAGTCATCTAGTTATAAGTATTTTTGAGTTAATATTGTCGCAGACAGACAGGCATTTTTCAAAAATGCTTTTTAAAAAAAACTCAGGTAGATATAAAAGGGGTGATATGTCAAAATCTAGAGTTCATATTCGTTTGGCGATTATTATAATTTATCTATGCACATTATAAGAAAAGGAAATCACATATATGTATACTTTTCTTTTCGTGAATTCATGATTTATATATAAATATAATATTATACAAGCTAAACTCGTTCGAAGTAAAACAGAGAATCCTGCCTTTTATATGTCTGACACATTTATTATTAATAACTTTTTCTCAGCACCTTGTGGACTTACGGTGTAACCCTTAAAATATACACGCAATTCGTATCTGGCAGACCAGACTCAAACATAATTATTGTATAAAACGAATAGTGAATTTCAAGTAAAACAATCCCTTTAATGAAGCCAGTTACTTTGTTCAAGCTCCTCTCGTGGGAAGCGGCACAACCTTATGACAAATTTCTGTCTGAAGCTTCTCAGTATTTCCTTCCGCTTTGTTCTGTCTCAGCAGTAATTGTAATGAAAATTCTGAAAATTACTTGAACCGTTTTGAGGTTATGGTTTGATATCACGTTTTAATAATGAAGGGCTGATTCTCTGTCTTCGATTTCTTAATCAAATATATGAAAATGAAAGAGGAATGTGTATCATATTTGCTATATTGGTGAGATTAAAAATGAGATTTGAATCAATATATTTTTAAAAGCTATTGAATACAGAATCTTATTGAATATTAGTACTATATAAAATATTTGTCCAGAAGTACATACTTGAAAAATTGCATTAAAGTAAGGAAATCAAGTATTCCTTTCTTAAGTATTGTAAAGTAAATTATAATTTATCATATTGGATATTAAGAATGTTCATTACAGATTTTTGTACGATCTTTACTAGTTCACATTATTTTTCTGTAGAATATACTATCTTTACTGGTTCGAATTTCTTTTTTCTTTTTTTGTAGAAAATACTATTTTTACTTGTTCATTTTTTTTTTTTTTTTTTTTTTTTTTGTAGAACATACTAATTTTACTGGTTCAAATTGTTTTTCTGTGGAAGATATATTATTGAGAAAAAAATAGAAATACTATTTAGATAACTTTTTGATGGGTCATCTGGAAACTTTCTTGTTAAATGTATTTCTGAAATTTTTAACTACGTCATTGATGAACAAAAACAGTTACGAAAGAGCTTATTGGCATGTGATCATTTACGATTATTTTCCTATAAGTTGCTGGGATTTTATTAATTATTAGTCCTCTGATGTCTCCTGTGGTGATATCTTAATAAGACAGATGACATCCATGGGACACGAGCATGCTTTTGTCCAGTGGTATGTTACTAGCCTTCAAACCCAAAGGTCCCGAGTTCTATTGCGAGTCAACTTCAACTTCCCACAATGGTGACCTCGAACAATGAACCTTCATGCAACTAATGTGGCGCCATCTACCCAGAACCTAAGTCGTCAGACCCACTTGACGCAACAATTCACGCACGCTCGCCATAACGCTAAAAAATTCTCCGCTCGCCAAACAAAGATGGGTACGGCGCATTAGACACAACAGCTACACACAGCAATCACTCCCTCAACAAACCAATTCTTCACCATTTAACAACGACACATATCTTTCGCCCGCTCACTGGAGGGTGAGTCTGTGGGGATATCTTAATAAGCCAGATAACATCTACGGGATATGAGTATGATTTTTTATGTTATTAGCTTTCAAACCCAAAGGTCCCATGTTCTATTCTGAGCTATTTCACCTTTCTACACTCCTATCAGACACCATTCGACTAAGTGCATCATTTTGACGTTTTATTTCATTATTTTCTTAAAATTTGACTGATAAAAATATGTAGATTAATTTTCCAGAAAATTCGACTTTAAAAAATTTAATTACATTAGTTTTTAGAGTGATTAACAAATTATCTTATTTGACAAATGTATGCCTCAAATTACTTTTAGGAATGCTAAGGGTTAATACATCAGCTAGATTGATCTCCCCTAGAAGTTTATCGCATCTGCAATTAAACTTATGTCTCTTCCTCCAATAAAATTATGGATGCTTTGATAAATCTACAAATACCTTAAATCACATAAGCGATAAATACTAATGAAATAAATATCTTTGGCTTGAATTTATCATTTTCACAGAATCTATGGAGATAATAAATATTTGGAACTCGTTTTCCTCAACGAATGAAATCGAAGTTTGTCACGCACTACAGTTGTTGCCCCAAATCACTGATTGAAGACATTCCTTTTAGGAATTATTGCCTTTGCATGCGGGTCAAATTACAAACTGATATATGGCCAAACTTTCGAGAGATTTAGCTCAAATTTTGATACGAATCTATATTGTACATACTAAACTTGCGCATCTAATTTATTTCGCTTTGCTCTTTGTGCTTTCGAGTTATCGAGTCTAATACCCAGACAAACTTTTTAAGAAGATATTTCATTCCGAATTCAATAGAAATCGACAACATTGGGCTTATTTCTTTATACTCATTTTCAATTTTCTAGATTTTTCATCTGCATTTTTGAGTTATCGTGTTTACAGACAGAAGGCATAAGGCCAAAGATTTGTTTCTGATCTGAAACAAAGGATGTGAAACATTGAAATTTGTCTACGTTTTGGGTTCGAATTGTTATATGATTACAATACCTCTTCTATACATCTATATAAAAACATAAAATAAAACATTTTCAACAAATTAATACATATGGGAATAAAGTAAAATACGTATGTAATGTCTTTAAATAAGTAGTTGTTATAAGTTATATAATTAAACACTTAACTGTTATAATATTATTATTATAAATATTTAAAAACAATAATTATTATTAATTATATTAATTCAATAATAATTATTGTTATGAGTACTATAAAATATTTACATGGTAATAATTATTAAGAATTTAATAATAGTAATTAATATTAATTATGAATATTTAATAATAATAAATGTTATATGTTATTTTGTTACTTATGGCACTTTTCAAGCCCACTGACAGATACTGCCGTCGATTTAAGCCGGAACGAGTGCCTGTTGTTTTTTCAATTGCTCCAGCTAGGGCCAAGAGTACAACTTAGGTACTTCATGCTTCACATTCGCTTGCACAACCCCTTTTTACCGGGGGCACATTCACACAACTCACAGATAGAACATCGAAGAAACCCTACCCAAACCTGAGGCGCCAAGATCCGGGAAAGACATGCTACCCTTAGGACAGGACACCGCCATATTTGTTACATGATCATTATACATTTAACTATTATTATTATCATTATTATTATCGTTGTTGTTAACTATTTATTCACTTATTATAGTATTGATTATTTAACTATTAATGTGTAATATTGAATATTTAACTTTTTTCTTTTGAAGTAATAAATATGTTAAGAATAAACAGTAAAATGTTTCTCCTATTATAGAATTTTGCAGAGAATATATCATCCAGAAATCCATAATTAAACAGTTCTGCCTCCTTAATTCATTAACTTCAATAATAATCCCTGCCGAATTATTGGTCTGTCATAATTAAGCAAGTTTCATTAACTGTGACTATGCTGCTAGCTTTTGCAATAAGCGTTCAGCAATATGGAGATGATGGTGCAATATGAAATTGCTGGGGATAATTTTCACACTTCTATCGCCTCAGGAAAAGAGAGGAAGTTTGGTCATTCAGCGTTCATTGTAACATGCACCCATCGATCAGATGGTTATTACAATAAAGATACCTCGAAAATTGTCACATATCGATGCAGTATTCAATACACGAACGATTGCTTATTTGAAAGGAGCATAGCAGACATTATTTTCATTAAGTATAAGATGCATGGAAAGCTATATACATAGATTATGCTGCATAAAATAAATACATCTGGACGTTTTGGAATATAATTATTTTTAAAAAATTCTTTCAGTTTGGCTAGAGGAAAGATTTTTGAAATTGATTAGGCTGCTGAAAAAATATATTTGCACTCGAAATTTTTCATTCATTATTGAAATTATTTAGAGAAATTATTTTTTAGAAATTATTTTTTGATTTTGAAATTATTATTCCCATTAAATGATAAAAATCGTATTTTGATATAATCCATTTTTCAGGTGATGAGGATTTGAAACATTCAAAATTTATATTGCGTATCGACTTTAACTTGAAACTTTATAAAAATATAGTGTACTTTCGGTATAATCTAAAATAAGTCAATTTTCAATATTTCCACTTTTTCCGCAAGAACTTTGCATATGAAATGCAAAGTTTTCTATGAAATGACATGAAACAAAAAATAGTGATAAAAACATATTATTGAAGTTTTATATGAAAATGTAAAGGGAATTAATGATTATCAGGAATCAAATGGCTTTACCCTAATTTCATTCTTCATAACATCAAGTATGCAGAGCAACTTATATAAATGTTCGAAATGAATAAGTATAATTTATAAAAGGTATCATTTAGCTGAATTTTAATTGAAGAGTAACTGAAAATCTGCTGATACCTTTATAAATCTTATTCAGAACACATAATTTTAAACTCTTTTTATTATACTATTTCAGTTAAAATATATACTGAATGTATTTTTATGCTTAGAAATCAAGTTTGTAGGATAACAGTCGACATGAAATTAGGCATCATAAATTGTAAATCAATACTATCATTCCTTGTCATTTGTTCATGCAATATACTTCTAAAATTTTAAAGCTTAGAAAACACTTTTCGAAACTTACTCTCATATGACACTCATAGACTTATTACAAACATGGTATTTAAGTTAGGATACATCGCCCTCCATCACAGATTACCTGTTTTCCGTTGTAAGAATGTCGCTCAATTTTCTAACATAAATGTGCCAAATGATAATTTATAGTTCTTCTTATTTATCTATTTTTTTTAAAAAAAAGTATCAGTTAAGGTATCTGACTACGTTCGACGGAAACTTTTTGAAAAAGTGTATTTTTTAAAAGCTATTTAAAACTGTAGTTTTTATATGTATTTTCAATTATAATACAAAATACAAATAATACTACAAAAGTTTTTGAAAATATAATATATTTTGAGAAATAGGAATGCTTCTGGTAAAATTTAATGAAATTTAACCCAAACGGTTAACACTGTATACAAAATTGTAAAGCAGCATTTTTTTTTCTTTGTACACAAATTATATAACTTAATGAGGAATGAAATGAACCAAAATCTAAGAAGCATTTTCAGATGCAAAGAAATTATGGGTAAAAAAAATATATTTATATATGCATTTTTTGAATCAATTCACATCTTATTTTTTTCTAAAAACACCTATAAATGATAAAATATTTCACCTACAATATAAATTTTGGTTCATTTCATTGCCCATATTATATGAAACATGCACTTACATTTTTATATAAGTACTTTTATTAGTTTTTTGAGATATCATGTTAACGGTGTAGAATTTTAATGAAAATTAAAGTTTTGAGAAAATTGAATTTAAATTCAAATTTTCGCTGAAAAATACTCTTTGCTTAAACTTTTCCTCAATGATAGATCAAGCCTTCCTTTTCCGAGAAAACATAAACTGTTTTGGGAAGAGAAAATTCTAAACTAAAATAAATAACAGAAAAAATCACCAATATGGTCAGTAACCGGTGTTTTAAATGTAGTCGGATACCTTAATATTATAGATAAGCAAAGCAGAAAGGTTCTTCCATTTTACACTTTCAGTGAAGTAAGCAAAACACAAAAGTATCCGGGATATTTTAAATAAGATGTAAATTATGTTTCATAATATTTCAAAACTAATGTTTGTGCAAATAATTAAGAATGATATAATAGAAATTTGCAACAACTTATGTTTATTTAAATTGCAAATATGCAATGGTATTCAGAAAAATAATTATTTTTTACAGTATATTTAAAACCCTCTTCGTAGATTCGAATATAAAGAATATCAATCTATTAAAAGGCTACCTTCTAGCATTTTTTACAAGTTAACTGGAATCCAGTTCATCGGAATATTAATATCTTTCTGAATCTTAGAGTTAATAATTTCAGATATATATATTTAGGTATATATTTCATTTCAGCATTGTGATGAGGGTTTGGTCGATCGTTCTTAGAAGCAAATATAATTCAAAAAGAGTAGGATATAATATATCTATATATTTCTTAAATAAATTCTGTACGGTCTAAATACATTATAGAGAGCATCAAAATGTGGAGGTAAATTGCTTTATCAATTGCAAAATTTATACATATTTCTATACAATTAAAGGGGCCGTGGTGCCCTGGTGGTAAGATCTCAGCTTCGGAACCGGAGGGTTTCAGATTCGAGACTCTATTCCACCGAAAAACCATCGGGTAAAGGGTTCTCTTGCGCATTAAATCTGTCAGGCTTGTCCAGGGTTGCCAGCTCAGGTGGCGTCTTCGTCATCTGCCCGTGATTCAAATTGACGAGGTCCGTCCTAAATGAGCCCTAATGTTGCATTAGAACGGGACGTAATATAACTAAACTAAACTATATGAAAAAAAGGGATGAATTCAGGTCCTTATAATAAATCGATTGGAAGGTGAAATGCAATCGTTAGTCTCTATTATTTCTGAATAACTTCTGAATGAATTGGTTCTTACTTCAAGAAACTTTGAATTCTTACTTTTAAGGTTCTTTAGAGCAAATCCTTCCAACTCCCATCACCTGTTGTCTCAGTAGAATTCATAAATTATTTGGGGGAATTCCAAATGATAAAAGAAAAAAAATGGCGAAGCATTCAGAGATGACGATTTCTAATTCCGCCTCCCATAATCCGATGATGTGCTTGGGAATGGTCTCCGATAAGAAGATTTTCGGGAAAAGGATTGATTGGAAAAATGAACTAAAGATAAGGCAGGACAATTACTATTTTTGTTACAATATGAGAAAATAAGGCAATAATGGACAGAGAAGTTGTAGTGAATACTTTCAGATTCACAAATGAAACAAATACAAAAATTTAAGGTATCTGACTACGTTAAAAATACTGTTTATCGACAACATTGGAGAATGTTGTCGATTAGAAAACTTTTGAAATGATTTTTACAACCACCAGTTGTTATATAATTTTAATTAGCATTTTACAGAATATCAAAGATTTCAGAAGATATATATTCAAGTTAATGAATCTCCTAGAAAAGAAAATTTGAATTTATATAAAAATATTTTTGAAAGACGTTTATTCAGAAGGTTCTTTATTCTAAACAATCATATTTCATCATAATATTCTAATCAATCTTTGGATGAACTTAGATATCCGATTTATTTTCATGCTTATCAAAAGTTTAAGTAAGACATTAGATTTTTTATAGAATTTCTAATGAAACAATTGCATGCCTATGAAAAACACATAATTTTTCAAAACCCTTCAAAAACTATGCTTTAAAGTTTTGTAAATTTTAAATATTATTACCAGTTTATAACGCCTATCTTCAGTTTGAGTATAATAGTTGTGAAGAGAAATTTACTTAACAGATGCTCCTATTCATGATGCATGAATTAATATAAAGATAAAAATTTCTTTCAGAATTTACAGAGCAGTTTTTGCTTTTCATGTATTTGTCTTTGGTACTTAAAGAAATTTTGCAATCTTTTTCTGTAACTTCATGATGTAGCATCTCAGAAAGGTTGCATAGTTATGAGGTCCTCGTAGTTTAATAAATTAATTTAAAGTTGTTTCGAGCTTGATTATACATTAAAATTGACTCAAGATTACACTACAATTATTAGAAGAAATTCTGAAATATATTAAGAACTAAATAGTATGCAATAATTCTAAATTTTGTTTTAAAATTATTTTAATAGTATTGAATTACGCAGGAAGCATGTTTTCATTTAAATAAAAAACTAGATGTTGCTTGAGTTTAAATTTAATCACAAAAAAATGTATATTGCTGAAAATAATATGATACAACAATTAGGTACAAGGATAAGAAATCAAATCAAGCATTATTAGTACCTAAAATATTTTTAAAAAAAGAAATGTTTTAAAAACTTGTTCAATTTGAAATAGTTATTGAATTTCGCATAAAATAATCATATCAATTATTAATTTCAGCTATTTATGATTTTGCAATATTCTGCTTTGATGTTCAAATTTTTGAAAATAATAGTTATCATTTAAAACATTTTAATATCCTTACAGTGCTTTTTAAAATTGTATATTAATGCAAAAATTTTAAATAACAGTTTAAATAAGGAATCTAAAATCACTAAAAATTAATAGGGGATTGGAACATGTGTATTACAAAAAAGAAAAATAGTATAAGTTTTACAGACTTTTTTTAAAAAAAGTAGAAATTAAGTAGCTTGTCGCGAAATTGTATAAAGTAAAGTATTTTATTTTCAAATTCAAATTTTGTTATCTATTTCCCTAGCCTCATTAAATATGTTAATAACTTATATTCAGAGGATATGTAGCCATACTGAGAAACAATCCAGCAATGCTTATTTCTTCAATTTTCGAATAATCAAAAACTGACCACCATAAACATACACTGGAAAATTGAATTTCAGCAATCCATAAGAAAGAAAACGTAAAAGAAATTGGTATATTTATTTCTAAAGTTTCAACTCCGAATTCCAGATCTCCTGAGGCTTGTCTAGGAAACGCAGATTTACATAAATTTGTCCACTTTCGAAATCAAATGTAGTTCGGTTTATTCAGAGTAATTCACTTTAAAATTTCTTCCACCAGTAAAGTAACTGGATTAGGAACGTGTTTTAAATTTGAGACGCCTAGTTATAAGAAAAGGAGACATACTGTTTCAAACAAGTAGGCAGATATTTCCTGCTTTTTCTACCGTTTTAAAATTCAGGTGCATGCTTATTTTTTCACTCTCAAAAGCGTTTGCCTTCACAGGACCTCTGAAGGTACACTGTAGGAATGTTGAATATTTAGGAAATAACCTTAAAATTTAACCAGCAAATTCTTTTATTACATATTTTATAAATCAAAACAGTTCTAACGATTTGAATCAAATTATATATATGTATATATGGTTTTTCTTTTTAAGTTTATCTGTACAGATAACTTTTCTGAAGAAGTCCCGCGATTTTGCAAGCCCATTTTTTTATAACTAACTAATAGAATAAGTATATTCAACTTCCACTTCTAAATGTGATAGTTTAGTAGCCAGTACCACATGAAAGACTCATATGTTGTGGGTTCTCTTTTTGAGTCACACACCTTTTGATTTATTAATAAGTTAAATTTCAAATTTTAATGCTTTTTAAATGTCTATCTTTTCCGAAAAACGTGAATTTAAAAATATATAAAATATTCTTCATAGTTAACTTGAGCTTCTCCTTTCTGTGTTCTCATACTAGCAATGCCATATATAGAACCATTTTGTCCCCGATTTCACCATATAAAAAATAAATATATGTTCAATGTAATAAGTAATGGTAGATACAGTTTTAAGGGAATGTTGTAATATAGTAGATTGTTTCGAATAATTTGTTGAATTAAATGCATTCATGAAGTTTTTATTATTATTACTTAAATATCCCTTTCATACTTTTGGAAGGATAAAAATATTTGTATGTAATCAGTATGCGATTTCTATCTAAACATTTTCTCCAAAAAGACTGCTCAGTGACGTTATATTTATCTTATATTGAAAAATTAATCGACATATTCATAAATTAATATTCATTCCATTTACAAACCATCTTATTCCAAATATGGTTCCTTACTATTTCTACTTAGTTCAGATATCCTTTCAGTTCCGATTTTTATTGTGTTCCTATAAGCAGCAACTTCATCATCTTAGGTAATGGATTTATAGAAGAGGCCATAATTGACCAACGAAAGAGTAATAGCAAAAATATAACTGCTATGCGAACATTAATATAGATATAATTTCTTTAAGTGATCAATAATATCTCTAAAGAGTACCGAAAGAATGTGGATAGAAAAATTCTTGAAGCAATAAATTGATTCTCCCTCTTAATGGGAGCATAGTAATTTCATTTTATGACATGGCAACTAGTTCATTGATGATAAGTACCTTTTTATGCAACAGGGTTTTTTTTGCAAGAGTTATGAATATATTTTGCTTACTACAAAACCCGTATTATTGTCTGTGGTAATACAATTATTCCATTTTTCTCAAAAGAACACCTAAAGTATGCATATGAAGAATGGCAATAAATCGACTTACGTAAGGGGATATAGTAATTGCATTTTTGCTTAGGAAGCTAGTCCATTGTGCCTGATGAGATATCCCTTCTTATATAACTGGTTTTAAAGCGAGAGTGATGATTATAATTTGCTTGCTACAGAAACCTTTTCATTAGGACATGACCCTTTTAATAGGATTATTCCGTTTTTCTCTAGAGAGTACCACAAGAATTGGTATAATGAAATCTAAAGCAATGAATCTTTTTCAATGGGAATATAATAATAGCATTTTTACCTAGTTAACTATTTCATTTCGTATAATGAGATGTACCTCCCTATATAACTGGATTTTCTGCAAGAGTGATGACTATATTTTTACTTAGTACAGAACCCTGATTGTCTGCTGTAATAAGTATATTATCCCTTTTTTCAAAAGTAAGCACTAAGATATTATTTTCTTTATAATATTAAATATTCTAACCCTCCTTGATTAATTTCAAACCACTCCATGGAGACATTTCGAATTGAAGATGAGACGTTTCTGGCATGGTGGTTGGTTTACGCCAAACTGGAGGGCACACAAAAAAGTGGGAGTCAGACTCCTTTCGCCGATGGCGGGGTGTAATTCCTTAGGGGAAGGTTGTTGCCAAGGCAGTGATGGGCCTTAGATCTCAACCACAATTCTCACCAGTATTGCCGTCCCAGCAGTCTGGTCATCCAGTATTTATTATCCGTGTGCCTTTGGATGGATTGGAGAGTCGGTTACATGACTAATATTGAGCCGAAACCAATAAGCTGTTGACCATCTGTTCATGCAAAAAAAATTTACTCAGAATAATTTAAAAATGCAATGACTTAGATACATAAAACTTACTATTGAATTTTATGGTCTTCATTTTAGTTTTGTGTCGAATTTTGAATTCAATCGGTTGGAAAAAAACAAGACTGAAATATAAATTCGATTTTCACATGTTACCAAGAATTACGCGACAGATTTAGCAAAGTTGCTAATTTCACTCAAAAAGGTTAATATGTCATATATATAAATTTATATATTGTAGTCCGATTCCTGTGAATAATAACTTTATTAAAACGATGAGAGAATGTTTTTTAGAATTATTTTATGGTTATTTCTTGCACATGAAAATTATTGTGAACAGATAGTTAAATAGATGGATATGTTGTTTAGAGTAAATCAAATAGAAAATTTTCAAATTATTATATTAATATCCATTATCCTTTTAGAAATTCCCTGTGTAAGTAAGTAATATAAAAAAAATTAATTTAATGCCTACTTAGGGCAACAAAGAAAAAAGTTGTGTTAGATACTTTTTTAAATAATTATCAAAACAGTTACTAAGTGTCAAAAAATTATTGATTTTCTTATGAATTAAACTAGCATTCTTCACATCCTCTTAAAAAATACTGACAACTGTTCATTTCACAGATTGAACCTCTGTCTTTTTCGTATTAATCTTTGTTACGAACTGTTGAAGTGCTATTTAAAGTAATAAAAATTAATTCAATTTAATTAAGGAAATCATTGTTTGAAAAAACTGTATTAGCATCAACTGTCATCCACTACAAGTTTAAAAAAAGTGAATTTCAAATTGAGTGAAAGAATAAAAAGTATGTTATTAACGATTGTAAATTTTAACAAGACAATAAATAAATATATACATAGGGAGAGTATGGTGAACTAAATGTAGGAATTATAAAACGTAATATCAAGTTAATACTGCAATCATTATTCTAATTAGTAGTAGTATTTTTAGTAGAAAAAATTTAAATAGCAGAAATATTTTTACTGAAACCATACAAGGATTCTGCTGGATGCAAGAAATAAACAAACACCCCAAATGCATTTCCACCATTTTCTAGTTTTGGGAAGAGATCTGTATGCTAAGGGCGACTTTCAATTTTGGTTTATGTATTTATGTATATATATATTTTGATCCCGGTGCTCACCTTAAAAGGTTTCTCTTCCAGAAATAGGTTCTGAGAAGATGGCATCTTCTTCCCGCAGCCCCATTATGCTTTATTATTTATATCAGCTTCGATGTCTCGATTCTGATGGGACTTCTTATTTTACCTTGCTTGTGTATGGATTCTAGATGTACATTTGAATATCTATCTACGTGCATGAAAGGATATTCTTATGATTTTGCTATATGAATTGTATTCAAAACACGATTGAGTGAATATTTTCTCATATTTTTTAGGTGGTTGGTATTCTTATGCTATTTAATGTAAAAACTATTATTGGTACTTTTTTGTTATAAGAGCACAATGAATAAATCAATGAAGAATGAGCGCAACGAAATGGAAAATCGTCATAAAGTCTCCAAAAATTGCTAAATTATTTCAAATTTCATATAGTTAAACTTGAGAACTTTGTGGTGGTGGTTCTAATGCCACTTGGTCATTACCAAGCACGAATGAGTGGATCTCTTTCGAATTAAGGCAGAGGTGTGCGCCTTTCGTTGTTAACGAGCACCGTTAGGGTGAAAGTACGACTTCGCTCGAACACACACGACACAACCCTTTTTAGGTGGTGGTCGAGCTCATTCATACACTCATTCATGCATCCGCAAGTCAGAATTTAGATCCAAATCAGAGACCGACTCATCCCTGATTCGATACCCCGAGAGGTATCGTTTTGTAATGGGAACTTGGAGGACTTTGCAGTCGCGACATATTTAACTATTCCCAACTGCCATTAGCCAACACGGCGGTCTTTGGCCGAGACGAGAACTGAATCCGCGACCTTTCGGTTACGAGACTGACGCTCTACCAACCAGGCTACCGTGGCCATGAGAACTCTGTTCACGTGTTGTTTACATTGGCGACATCTTGAGCCCATATAAGGGCAAAGTATCTTGTTATTTTACATTTAATGCATTTATTTATTTTTCGTTTGACACCTTTATCATTTAGCTGTTTCTTTGGTAACTTAACTTATTTTATTTCAGTTAGATGCATAACATGCTGATCTTCAATCATTCAAAGCATCAAATTGTAGTAAATTTTAGTATTTTAATATCCTGTAATCCTGCCAATAGTGGAAGTGAACATACTTAGAGGAGT
>JAPMOQ010057778.1:617110-695900 GCA_026543055.1 Argiope trifasciata
GTCACTAAATTTAAGAATAAATGAGTATAATTTGTAAAGTATTGCATTTTTTTCTTTAAATACTGACTATATGTGTTTAGTATAAGTCTATAGAAAGAGATTTTTGTAAATTTTCATTTTTAAAAAACGAGAAAAGCATATTATTTGCAATATATAAGGTAAATTGAAAATAGCAGTGCAAAAAAAGTTTCCGTACGCTTTATGCAAATTCTTTCAGAAGTGTTTAAAACTGGCCCGCAGTAAATCTTTGACGTCAGAAAGTTAATCACTGATAAGAAAACAACATTTTGACAGTTGTTGAGTTTAAATTTGTTCTTGATCGTCTCAAAATGGAAGTTCCCAGAGTTATTCGGCAATTAGTGATTAAATTGCGAAATGATGGATTATCCATGAAAAGCATTAAAGGATTAAAAAATTGAAGTCTACTGTGCAATATATCATTGAAAGATATCATAAACTTCATTCACTTGAGGATACAGATCGATCTGGGAGGCCGTCAAAATTAAATCGCTTGCATAAGAGAAACATCTTACGCCAAGTTCAAGAAAATCCACGAATTAGTGCACCGAAGTTGGCAGCTGTTTTAATGGTTGGTTACAACATTAAAGTCTCCACTAACACCGTGAGAAATGTCATTAAAAAAAGTGGTTATCATGGACGTGCGGCCCGAAAGAAACCCTACATAAGTTTGTACAACCGGAAAAAGCACTTCGAGTTTGCAAAGAAGCATGTAAGCAAGCCATTATCTTTTTGTGAATCCATTCTTTTTAGCAACGAATCAAAATTTAACATTCATGGGTCAGATGGCCGAGTTATGGTGTGGAGAAAACCAAACGAACAAATGCTAACTAAGAATTATGCGGAACTGTGCAGCACGGTGGTGGCGGTGTTATGGTGTGGGGGTGTATGAGTGCTTCTGGAGTAGGAAATTTGCAGTTCATCGAGGGAAATATGGATCGATATGGATATCTGGATATTCTTAAAGAAAATGTATTATCCTGTGCAGAGAAAATATCTCTGGAACTGGATTTACTTTTCAGCAGGACAACGATCCTAAACATACCTCTAAGATTTGCCAAGAGTGGTGGGTGCCTTTACCATGTTAAACAACAATTCCATAGCCCTCCCCAGTCACCCGATTTAAACCCCATTGAACATTTGTGCTAAGAAATTGGCCGACAACTTTAAAAATATGACATAAAAGACAAAGTTGAGCTCATAAGTGCCATTAGTAGTATTTGGTGTAATATTTCTCCAGAAACAACAAAAAAACTTATAGGTGTAATGCCTCAACGTCTAAAAGAGGTGATAAAGGCCAAAAGAGGGCCCACTGATCATTAAACGTATATTTGTTAAATGTATTTTGCATTTTTGTAAACTTTTTTCGTGTGCTAGGGCAACGTACGGAGACTTTTTTGTTCCATGTTTATAGCATTTTTTGAGTTTTTAAGATTTATTATTTAATTTTGTCAGTATTATCATCCTTTTAATGTGAATAAATATTAAATAATATTAGTTTTAACTCATTTTTAAGTTTTCATTTTTATCATTATGAATTTTGTGTGACAAATTAAGCTTTGATTTGCATTCGTATCTGCGTACGGAGACTTTTTTTACCCACTGTATATCGGCTCGTGAGCCGTAATGTTTCAGATTAAGACCCGATTTCAGCAAAGAACAGTATTATAAAGGAGTCTGTTGCAGGCTAAATCCGTCTGACCCAACGTTCTAACCCTATTTTGGTGTGGAGAAGGGATACCAACTCAGGAGTCGTCCTCATCATCTGAGCTTACGAGGCCCGTCCTACAATAGCCCTAGTATTCCTTTTAAAGGGGATGTTAATGTAGCGAAACTAAACTCGTTTGCTCTTATGGTATTTGTCATTGACAGTACGCTGACACACTCAGCAGCTTTAAGCTCAGATAGTGTCTTTTGATTTAGCAGCAACACCTGTGATCTACTCCTACCTCACAACCCCTTTAAATCGCACGAACTTGTTTCATTTCATAATCCATGGATCGTAATTCAGACCTGAATCAGAGAACTAAAACCTCTCTATGTGACCACTAAAGATTCATAAGTTCTCTAGCCACCTCAAAGTCTTCGGTCAGCAGGGTTGAAACTCACTATCCAAGAAACCAGAGTTCAAGTCCTATCAACCATATTCAATGATTGGTAGGACGTTGGACTCAACCAAAACTCGACCTATTTGAAGTTCATTCTCGCTAAATGTATGGAGGTCACAAAAATATGTTCTTATTCTTTTATGCAAATGATGTAGTAAATAACCAAACATTTTAACATGAAAAGATGAAAATTATATGTTAAAAATTTTCTGAGATAAATTTGATGAATATATAGAAGTATTTCTTTCTCTTCGTTTAAATACACTTTTATGATTCAGTTACAGAACAAGGATTGAGCACAGAAATTACTTTGAGATTTTACGGAGGTGAAAAAATTTCCATATTAACGAGATGTTTTTCATAACATTGTAATGGATGATAATATGGATCTCATATCGATATTTTTGATTCCAATTTATTAAATTGTTGATTAACATATTATTAAAAACTGAACATAATTTTGGAGCTTTTTCTAAACAACGCCTAACAAAATACCGCGCAAAAAATTATTTTTACAACATTTAAAAATTCATCATTTATTTTTGCTTTTTCATCACTCATAAAATGTATAAGAAACAGATTAATAAATTTTATTGTTCGCTAAATCTATCATCATTTTTTAATGAAAGCATTCCATTGTAGTGACAAAATCCAAAAATTTTTGATTCATATATAGACAATTCGTCTTAAATTAATTTTTCAGTGCGACGAATAATATATGAAGATCAACTCTATGTTTTTATATAAATAATTTTGATGTTTCATGGAATAAAATTTTAATTCCTGTTTTTTCTTTTGATGATTGCACATAATACTTAGCTTCAATGTCATTTACCATTTCTTCAACAAAGTCTACAAGTTGTTTGAAAACTGTATTAATTTGGCCCTCATTAAAAATTACTGTAAATATTTTCCCAACAATAAAACCGATATGGCGTAGAATAGTTCATGAGACTAACCCCTAGGTGTTCAATTAATGATGTATTTTCTAAATTTGATAGGATAAAAATAATTCAAATTCACAAATTCCCTAAACCATAAATAATTATAGAATTATTTTAGAAATTGAGCTTAGGCAGGAAATCAAGTATAATTTTATTAGGTTGAAAGTAAGATTGCATATATTCAAGCCATTAATTTGTTAATTGAAACAAATTATATTAATTTAATATTCTATTTAAATACTATTATGAACAACACGGAATAAAAGTACAAATAATAATTTGATAGTTTCAAATGTACTTGGTTCATATATAAATACTACACAACGGATATACTGGTTGGCTATAATTAAAGATCCACTTAAAAATGCTCATAAAAGGAGATGTGTTAATGTTACCAAACTTGGTAATAGTTTATAGAATGTCATAGAAACTTACTTACCATCAAAAACGTTAGCTCAAATATTCACCAACAGGGAAGATATAGATCTGTATACGATATTGTTAAAAAAGGACATGACGATATCAGGTTAAAATTTTGTTTAATCGTCTTTGACATACATTACAAAGCTTGTTCAATGTGGATGCCACATTGAGCAAGCAACACTTCCATTCTATGACAGCAATTAACTCGCAACTGCAACCTCTTCAATAACTGTTACTGCATCAGGAGGAAAGTTATGCACATGCCGGAGTGTCGTATCTTTCAGTTCCAACAAATTATTCAAATCAGCACTATAAACAGTGCTTTTGAGTTAACCCACACAGATCATGTTTTGTTACCCGTCTCAGAAAAAAATTAAACACATTTTAAAGCATATTTATGTCCTATTTTGTCCACAATATTGCATATCGAGCAATTTCACCCCTGGTGGTGAGTTTTTAAACTTGTTTATAAGATAATAAATTTCCATGTCCTGCTTGAAACGAATACCAAGTCTGATAACATTTGGTCCAGTAGTTTTCTTTTAGTACAAAAGAATACAACTACTTTTCAAAGTGGAGATTTAATTGTATCCACCCTGTATTTAGTATCAGCTTTTTGTAGAAGATATTTATATCTACTCAATTTCAAATGTTCACAAGCAAAAATTAAACCATTTAGACTGAAATATAGAATGTGACATGAAAGCAAGAATGAATTTATAAAATAATAATATTTAATTTATACACATTGAAAATTACTTCTCAGTATATTTTGTCTATTTTTTCTAATTACAACTAATGGATTTTAACGACTAGCTGTATTAACTCCACTAATACTAGAATAGCCCACTAAGAAATATGCGAATAAACTATACTTCTAACATACTTCATTAGCGCCAGGAAATGACATGGCCGAGGAGTAACTGGTCAGAGATAATTAAACAAGCATGATATATTAAAAGAGTTTCTGTCATTAACCTTGTAATAACCTTAGAACAAAGAGATGGAATGGTTTAGTATAATATTCACTCGGTTGTCCCATGAAGACAGCAAACGAGAAAGTTGTTCATCGCACATTGTCTAAACATATTCCTTCCAATCAGATAATTTTGAAAATGGGACCGAGAAGTTAATTGTAAGGGAGTTGTATCCTATATAATGCATGAGGGGTTGTTTACTGGAAAGGAGCTCTTGATTTAATCGATTTTGTGTTAGGAACAATAACTTAGATAAAGCATATTGGAATGTAATACAAAGTATTATGTATATTTTAAAGCTTTTTTATTATTTTTAATATCTTCGTTTTACGTATTTATTTTATGAAGCACTACTTTATGTTCCTAGTCCATGAAGCATTTCTTCGTGTCAATAGTTTATGAATCACTGCTTTGTGTTGCTATTTTACGAGTCATCGATTTGTGTCGCTAGTTTATGAATCATTACTTTGAGTCGCTAGCTCACGAATCATTGCTTTATGTTGCTAGCTTATGTATCATTACTTTAAATCGCTATTTTTTATGCATTTTTTTCTCTAAATAATTTTCAAAGGATGAAAAGAGCCCAAAAATATTCAAATAATTATTAGAAAACAAGAATAAATTTAAAGAAGCTTTTGATAATATATTTATTTAATTTACAACATGCAGAATAGTTTTCTTTTCATATCGTGTTTACTTTTACAATATAATAGTTAATTTTAAACCATTAAAAATGGTATATTCTTCCAGCTAAAGAATATGTTTGCATAGGTTTTGTATGAAATTCATTCGTAAATTTATAAATAACACTAGATTAAATTATTTTTGAAACACCGTTTTATTATCACATTAGCGCTTAACAAACAATCTTTTAAATAACAATTTGGCTTTTAGAATTCTCTTCATAACTATTTACGACAAAAATGTAACTGTAATTCGTTCTTTTCCCGGTTGTTTCTTTTCAAAAGAGGAAATGGAGAATTTTAAATAAATTAAATGATGAGTCTTCGATATTTTAAAAGACCGAAAAATTCTTCTCGGGCCGTATATAGCATTAACGCATTTCGGAGTTAACCGTACGCCGTACCGTTAGAAACACTGGTTAACTACCACATTGGCGAATTTTTTTCTTATTGCTATGAATTTACTTTCCTCTTTCCGAAACAGTATTTTCCAGGAAAAGGAAGTTCTAGCTTATCATACAGGGTCACATATTTTTTAAGTTAAATTTGTCTTTGACTTCAATTTTCTCAAAACTTTAATTTTCATAAAAAGTTACCACCGTTAAAATATCCCAAAAACTAACAGAGTTATTGACATAAAAATTTCAGCGCGTTTTAAGTAATATGAGCAATGGAACGAACCAAAATTTTCTTGTTGGTGAAATACTTTATCATGTATAGGTGTTTTTTTAAAAAAATAAGTTGAAAATTTATAGAAAAATTGCATATATATGTACATTTTTACCATAACTTCCTTGTATCTCAAGATTTTTCTTATTTTGGTTCATTTCATCCATTATTATAATCTATAACTTGTGTACAAAGCAAAATAGAATTGCTGCATTACAATTTTGTGTAGATTGTTAACCGTTTTGGTTAAATTTCATTAAAATTTACTTCCAATTTTCCTGTTTCTCAAAATATATCATATTTTCAAATTATTATGTTGTATTTATAGTATTTTGTATTATAATTGACAATACATCTAAAAACTGTAGTTTAAAATAGTTTTAAAAAAAATCCAATCTTTCGAATCCTTCGATCATAGTCGGATACCTTAAAGTATATCAGATAATTTTTTCTTTTCTAAGAGTTGAAATCTTTATCATTTACTACCATTTAACCCTGATAAAATTTTTTTGGTACTTCTTTCGTTTTCCATCAGAAATCTTTCATAAATGGAAAAAAAAATCTTTTTATACATTCACTCCAATTTATGATATTGTTTTGAACTTGACACAATAATACTAAATTTTTTTGAACAATAAAATGCGTGAACTGTTTTTCCCCGTTCATTCAAAAATATGAAGAACTTTCTTATATTCATAAAGAAAAGAAAGAATTACTGACAATTCAAAACCTATTGTTGAATAATTCGTAATTATTTGTTCAAAAATATTTCCCTGTAATATGAAAAGAATATTAGATTCAATTTATTCTAAATATATAACTTTTAAACAAAAGAATATTAAAAAGCTAGATCCATGATGACAGCCGAAAACCATGAGACAAATATTCAAGCCACTCTAAATGTAAACAGTAGTGCAAATACAGGAAATGTGTTTCCGACATTCTTTTGTATCGACAAGATATTTGTATGCCGAAGGACGTTTACTATAAATATTTACAAATCCATTTCTATTTTGAACCTGAGGCTTACCTTAAAAGGTTTCGTTCTCAGAAATGGAGAAAGGGGGTCCTTGTACCGCAGACCCATCAAGCTCTATTTATTTCTACAGACATGTTTTGTCTAGTTGCTGATAGGATGTCTGGTTTTACCTGCCTCCTGTGTGAATTCCGGTTGAAGATTTCAATATACAGAAAATTTTATCAGAGAATTTTATGGTATTGCAACTGTAATTAAATTGAATTTAAAGTACATTTTAAAGATAATGGAATAATATTTTTATTTCCATTTTCTTTAATTTTTTTACCAGCTTATTGTCTGCTGTATAAAAAATTTGAGAATATCTTGCAGTATCCATTTATTTTATTTTAGTGATAAGTATTAATATTAATAAAAGGTGAATATTACAGTTCCTAAAATGTAGAATTTTTATCAATAATTGGGTAAAATTATACAAGGTTTTGGATAAAATTGTTTAAATATTCTCTTATATAGAATTCCTTCATTGTTTTTTGATTGGTTGTACAATTCTCTTATCTGGAGGATCTTATAAAAAGCTAGGCAAAATATTTCATCTATTTTGCTATATTTTTAATTAATTTTACAAACATAAATCCAAGATTTTTTTTTTCATTATCAGTACTTTTTGACACCAAAGAAAAAAATTCGTTTTTGCTAATAAAAATGCATGTTTTTCAAACTAATAAGTAGATTTATTTTGATGTTCAGTTAGAAAGTAAAAAAATATTAAGAAACTAAATAATAATAAGAAAATATAATTTTTAGAAATTCACAAATGAATATTTTTTATTTAACCTTTATGAATATTTTCATCCAATTCTAATAACATCTATGATTCTTATCTGAATTCTAGAAAGTATTAAATCATATTATAATTTGCATAGTACCCAGAATTTTGGTCATGAGAACTTTAAAGTACAGACAGCTTAAGAGTATTATTTAAACATATTTTCTTCTTTATAATAGAATGCATGCTTATATAGTAAACAGTAATTTTTTGAAAGTACACAAAATGTAAAAAAATAAGTGCTTTTATTATCATATGCTATTAAACAGGATATTTGGTTTAAAATTCTAGATAAGCATTATTAATACCTTTTACTTATAATTACGTCTGCACATCTTTGATTTATGAATTAAAGCTCGTAAAATAGGGATTACTTCAGAACTTTAGATTCAAAAATGTTTCCATTGTTAGACATATATCTATGTAATGTAAGAAAAACTCAAAAGTTTCCTTTTATTTTATATTATAGAAAAATTTAAGAGCATGAAAATATAAAGAGTAAATTAAAGGAAAAAAAAGGTATTTGAATATGCTTTGATTTCTGATTTTTCTTTTGATTTCTCAAAAATCTTAAATTTAATCTCATACTAAGGCCATCTCAAGCATTTTCTTTCCAGAAAAACATTTTTTTCTTTATGTCTTCCTCTTGCATGTCTTTTGGCCATCCCTGTCTGATATGAACTTTATTTCGGATAAGTGTTTCTTCAGTGACGGAAATAGTCAAAGGTCAAATCGGAGCTCTACTCCAGGCTTTCCACCTAAACGTTTTCATCAATCCCTCTGTCAGCTTCAAAAGAAAACACCATTTCGCCACCTGTTGTCTACTTATTAATTTATCTACGTACACTTCAACGATCTGTCTGTGAAACAAATTCTTGGTTTATAGAAATCGTATCACGGCTCGCACCTCTGTGAGAGACTACTTCTCTGGACTTTTTGCCATTACTGTCGCTATTTTAGGTTTTTCGATACCAACATTTGTATATAGCCGATCATTCAGCCACCACTGAACATAGCAGGATCAATAGGATTTTTCACCTCTCGTATATTATTTATACACATATATGAACGTCAAATTCCAGTTCTCCTCAAATCCTATTTTGTTGTTTAAACACATCTTCGCTTCTTCTTAAATCATAAAAACTATATGGCAGAACCTAAAAATACATTTTTCCACTTTAGGAAGAATACTTTTTTTCAATTTATAGAATTTAAATTATTATAATTTTAAATATCTTCTATAATCTTACGGATTACAGATTCATGTCTATATTATGGTGTAGAGTACATTTTATTTAATAATTTTCTTGATATATTTCGTTTTTTAGTTATGTTTTACTATATCTTTATTTCATCATTGAAGATGCTATAATCTGATCGGAAATGTCAATACATTCACTACTCTACTACAAGAGAACATGAGATTGAAAGTTTCTAACTTATTTAGGTAACTACCGTATTGCACTTCACAAAAATTTCTATTTCTGAATTATTTTAGCTTTTTTTATTTCTGCAACAAACACCATTTAATACACATTCTCAAATATAACGCTGCTCAATTTGCTCCTTATCCTAGAAGAAAATAACCGAATCCATAAGGCAACCGAACTGCCAAAGAAATCTGTCTCTTTTCATCACCGGAACACCTCCGGAGCTCATTCCATCCGTCTTGTTCATCAGACAAAACACTTACTCCCGGCCCAGTGGATGTTTACGACTCTTCTTTGCAGTGGCCTGAGGGATAGAAAAAATGGACATTGTCCGTTTTTACTTCTCCGTTTCTCTCTTTCAGGTCTTTTTATGGATGGTCAGAGTGAAGAAGAAGAATTGTCTGCTTTATCGGAGAATGATACAGGGTGGATTTCTGTCGTATGTATTAATAGGTATTTCTACAGTGCGTTCTTCTTATTGCAAAAAATATTTATTAGTGTTTCAATTTTTTCCCTTTATATTTGATACGTTTGTCACAATTTGAAATGCGAACGGAAGAATTTATTAAAAAATGTAGATGTGTTGTATAAAAAAAATTTTAATGAGCCCATAGCTGAAAAGTAGATTTAAATATATTTTAAAAATGAATTGGAATTTCGTGAAAAGTTTGGGTGTCAGGTGTAAAGAATTATTGCTACATAACAAAGTTTATGAAAACTTGACCAAAAAGACAAAAAACAAACTAAATAATAATTAATACATGATATGGATTTAAAAATTTATTTCTAGAAGCCAGTTGCATTCCCGGCTGCATTATCTATGCATTATTACTCTATTTTCTGAGTTTTCTTTCGTTTAACACTTACTTACAGAATTTTATTTTTTTATAATGGAGACAAATTAATTTAATTTTTAAGAATGATTTTTAAATACTATTTTTTGAATATTAAATAGCTTTCTCTAATTTCCGCAGATGTTTTATTCTAACTATCTTGTTTACCAAATTTCCAAATTTCGGGAAGCATCAATTACAATCATTAACATACACGCCCACTATCAATTAGAGACTATTGAGAAAATATTCTTGTGCAGCAGTTGGAGGATAATGAAGACAAATTGACCAATGAGAAAAATTAGAGATGGAGTGTTATGGGAAATAAAATGTGTTTTTTTCCTAATAAAAGAGAATATTAGAGAGAGGCGGGGAAAGAAAAATCGGAGAGATGTGAATGCTTAAAGGTTTCTGATTATGTGAGGAGCTCCGTATGACTCGGCCTTCTGTGTCAAAATCCACCCTATAAAGATAGGTGGATTTCTGAGAGCAGGAACTATTTCATGATTAATTTTTAACTGTTGTAAATTTTGTAAATAACGTTATCCTATCTCGGAACATATTATTTGTACCTACAAAATTCTGTAAATAAAGGAATTGCTCCTTATCCTATTCTCTTATTTCATCGGCCAGGATCAAGACATTACAACAGCATAATTAGGATATATAACTTACAATTAACTTCAATAAAATGACATAAACAATGAATTAATGATTAATAAATAATGAATTAATAATAAACAATGAATTAATTAAACATTTCTGAGAAACAGTTATGGTTGCCACTTTTTACATTAAAATTGTGATCTTTGCTGCTAAGCATAGTGATTTTTATTTAATTTTTTTAAACTTATGGCTCATTATCACTGTTTATATTAAAAATTTCGAAGAAATTTTTTGAACCTGCTGTGCTGTGTGAAGAACAAAATCTACAGCATGTGATGCCTTTCGGCATCTGAATAAGGCACCAGGCATATTTTTTAGACTTTAAAAAATATATATACATAAAAAATCCTACGACTATGTTGGCAGTGTTAGTGGGAATCTAGAAGCTTTGCTAGCACATTGAACATAAGGACTGTATTGATAACAGGAACAGTACATGCAAATAAATATCTTTTTCTTCTATCAACTCTTAATAATATATATATATATATATTCCACTCATACTTCATCAATTCTGCAGATTCAAAATACATTTACCTGACATCCAATCTTGCACAATTGCCTACATAAAAAATTACCAAGGAAACAAAAGTTAGAGCACCAAAAGAATTATGGGAACTGTGGAGCATTGTAGCTGAATTTTAAAGTAAGAAGAACTGACGATTTCATAAAGTATGAATTTGGGGAATTTTTTAAAGCGAATGCTGACAATTGAAAATATTTTTTGATCATAATCACATTAAAAAAAGTTTCTTATTAGTTGTAAAAAAAACTTTCAATTTTAATAAAGAACAGAATTAAAATCTTTAATTATATATACATATAAATTTAACATTTTTATTGACTCATTTCATTAACTTTTATGTTTTTTTAAAAGTTCCTAGATCTCAATGATGTCATAAACAGCTGCCTGATATCTTGCTACCAGCCTCTTCCATGTCCGAAAGGTGGATTCACAAAAAAAGTACTACAATTTCATTGCATAATGACATTGAATAGAGCGGATTATCAAAAACCCTTATCTTCGATAACCATATATCTTTCATGAATTTTTATTTCATATGAAATCGCTTTATCCTAGTTGCGTTATTAATTGTCACTAGCCTTCTATCATCAATCATTTTCGAGATGAATCATAAAATAAAAAGATGACTGTCTTCACATTTCAATTTCATAAATTATTTTCAATCATTATACAGATGTGGCGGCTCTCCACTGCCGAACGATTTTTGTTCTTTTATTTATTATTGCAAATTTATATTTTAAAAAGTGGTGGCAACAACAAATTAGTTATTTTTAAAATTTTGATTATGTCATATATATTTAATTTGTTAAATAGTATTGTATTTTATTATAAATAATATTTGTTAAATTAATATTTTAAAAAGTGGTGGCAACGCTAATTTTTGTTATTGTTTATTTTTAAGTGTTGACATCATCCTGTGTTATATTTAGAATTCCGAATTCCAAAGAATAAAAAGTAATAAGCCATGTTATGGCTAAGAAGCTTTATGTTTATTTTCTTTAAGCCTTTTCCATACAACGTTGGTTATTTTACCGTCATGCAATTGGCCAGTTACGATGTGAGATTGAGTCTAGATTAATAATTAATCTAGACTATATAAATGTCTAGAGCAAATCTTCTGATCCTAGTTGCGTTATTAATTATCGCTAGCCTACTATCATTAATCATTTTCGAGATGAATAATAAAGTAAAAAGATGACCATCTTCATATTTCAATTCCATAAATTATTTTCGTCCATTATACAAGTTTAACGAATAAAATACACATACAAGTTAGTATAATACATTATGTCTGTAATTAGTTCATGAAATTTGATATAACTAAATATTAATCTTTTGTGAGTGGCCCAAAATGGACTAGTTTAGTAATATTAATGACCCCTTTTAAGCAACATGCTGGGTTTTTTTAGATATGTCTCACAATTTTGATCCGTGGTCAATGGTGAGGACGGCATATTTGCGATAGAAACTCTGCAAACTTCCACACAACACCAGCGAAAGAAAGTTTGGCCCAAACTTATTTCATGTGCACCAGACATGTTTACACAACGGTTTTTTGGTGGAATCTCGTCTCGAACCTGACACCTTCCGGTTCCGAAGCCGAAACCTTACTTCCAGGACACCGTGACCCCAAAATGGGATTACTAGAAAATGAAAATATGACTTTAAAATATCACTGGAAAAGGAAATTAATGACTATATCAACATTATTTTTCTTCAATAATGCAATTGCAATTAAAATAATGATATAATTAATAATATATGTTTATAATACTTATTGTTTTTTGTTATTAATGATATCCAGTTTGAAGTATAGTGTATTTCAAGAAAAACATCAACACATTTTTAATTAAGAGTATTTCTAAAATTTCATGAAGATAAGAGAATCTTTTCTGCTACATAAATTTACTTTTCTTATAAGACCCTTCTTCTTAATCTAATTAATTGACTGTAAAATGAATAAAAAATCTATTTTTAAAAATTATTAGATTTACATAAACTTAATAAAAATAAAAATAAAACAAATTTTCATCTCAGTTTCTTAATTTAATAAATGAAAAATACAACAGAAAATAATTTCAGATCCTATTATGTTTGGGAACACTAATTTTTATAACAATTAAACTCCTTATAGCAAACAAGCTAATATCACAGACAATCATACAAATATCCCTTTCATTTATAAATCGCAAACTTATATAATGATGCATATAGCATGAATTCTTATCGATAGGATCAATTATCAATATAATTAATGACATATCTATGATATTTGGGAATGTATTCTTCCTACTTAGAGGCTATAAATGAAATATTTCAAAATAATGTATTAATATTTTATAACTGTTTAATGTTTTTAAATAATCTTAATAATATTTCTTTTTAAGTGTTTGAGTATTCAAATAAAAAATGAAGCGATAATTTGATTCATAAATAACTTTTATGTAAAAGAATTTTTTTAAAGTATTTTTTAACCCTTAATGAATAATTATAGTAAATTATATGGGTTAAAAATATCTTCGATTGGTCTCTAAAAATATTGTAAATCCTTGATCTAGGTAACTTTCCTACACTTTTGCCATCACTAAGCACAAAGAAATTTCCCTTTTCTCCCTGTCATTCTTCATAAAGTAGGGAAATTATTCAAGCTGTTAACTACCGCCATATATCACGTGCCAGCATCATTATTCAAGTTAAAAGAATAATCTCGGACAGCGAAGGAAAATTATTCATCTCGACGATGGTTCGTTTCTCATATTATCCCATTCGTCTGTCAAGTAACATTAGAAATTAAATTTCTAGAGTTATAGCATAGTGATTTAATTACTAGAAACTCTTAATTTTTTATTAGTTAATTACATTTGTACTTAAGTTACCATTTCTTTGTACATAGATATATGAACCTATTTATTTCCGATTGTTCATTCTAAAAATGAGCTATCACTGTATGATTTTAATAGAAATCCTTTTATACTTAATAGTATGATTTAAAAATATGATTGTGTATATCAAATAATTAAGTCTTGTGTTTTAATATTATGTGTCTGAAATTACAATTGATTTTAAACTAAGTTCCTGATAAACTCACTTCACATGACGCCATCTGTTAGTAATAAAATTATTTAAACGATATCAAAATTTGCGCTAATTTGATAAATAGGAAAACTGATTCATATTTCATTGCAATCCACACTTAAACTATTTAAAGTCTCAAGATTCTATTTCGTCGGTGTGTCAGTTTAATGTATTGGGATTTCAAATTTTATACCGAAAAAAGGAGTGGCAAAAACATATTTAAAAATAAGTATGTCATTACCTATATACAGGCTGAAATATTTTGCACATTTATGCTTGTGATCGAGAATTTTGAATTTATTACAATAGAGGTGAGAGGAAGATTGAGAGTGAAATTATTACATTTTATTTAATAATACAGCAAATTAGCGAATTAGATAATACACCTAAAATATTGAAAAACTTGACTCGGTTATTGTGTTGAAATAAATAGTGTAGTTAAGAATAATGAGCAGTGAAAACTAACTCTGTAAGTAAATGTATCTGACAAGATGAAGATCAAGGTTCTATATAAAGAGAAAACTAAAATTTCCACACTATTCGAAACAAAAATTCGATGTTTTTTCCTCAATATATTTATACAAAATATTTTGAATACACTTTAACTAAAATTATTTTAACAAAATTCACTTTTTTTGAAAAAAATGTTACCTGAAGTTTATTATTGAAATAATTATACATTTTCATTATCATTTCATATCATTCATTATAGAGTACTAATATTTGACGGCTTCTTGTTGGTCATCTAAATATCGATCATCCCTTGATACTATATAATTATTAGAAGCAGTTTATTGAGATCATTTCTAGACTACACATTTTCATGATTCAAATTATCTTTATTATGATTTACTATGTAGGTATTATCTCTACATATCTGCTGCAACATTCATGATAAAACCAGTGGCAGTTACCTAACTCTAACTTAAGCGCTTTGAAGTAAAATTTAGCATTACGCCATCCTGTGCCCTCGTACCTATACCCAAAGTTATTTAACCAGTTGGAAGAGCACTAGAGGGAAGAAAGAACAAAACTATAATATAATAATAGTTCGTCTATGACCTGTGTTTTGATTTCATTTGTGAGAATTGTACTTATGAATAAATAATTTAATTAATTTTAACATGTGGCCTTTTGACATCAGTTAGTGCGTAGCTTTGAAGAGGTCTTTATTTATGAATATGATTTACTATGAAGTGGATCTTGCCACGTGAAAAGTTATTCAATTCAACTCTCCTGTAACATTCTTCCTTGAGACTTTTTTCTGGTTTCAAAAGAATCACTAAGCATTATGTGGCATAGTGAATTGGGGATCCTATCTCCCCTCATCTACAGGAAGGAGAGTTGGCAAAACGGAATTTGTGTAGGTATACCGGGAATGTCCATTAAAAAAAACAGGCATCCGATCTGTTCCAATTGAACGCGTAGAGAGAATCATTTATTATTATGTTGAATGTGGACTGGTCTATTTCATCTTCTTCCCATTCCTTTTGCCATCTTGTCATCATTTCGGTTTGGACGATGTGCTTCAGATGACATCTTGGAAGATTTTCTGATCTTCATTAGGACTGGTCGCTATACTGGCTAGTTTGTCCTCCACTTCATTTTCATCATATCCTGCATGTGATTTGATCCATGAAATTTTTATGTGAGTATTTTTCTCTTGTTAATTTAATATTGGATTTTGAAGAACTTGACGCTTGTATACTTGCTTTAATGCCGGCATATATAGCAATTGTATCTAATGAAGGAAGAAAGGTTGCTTATTTGACTGCTCTACTGAGTTCTAATAATTCAGCTTGGAAGATCTTGTTTCCTTTCAAAAGGCTCTATGACCACTGGTGTATATTGAAATGCATTCTGCATGCCCCAATTTCTGCTGAAGTTTTTGATCCATCTGTATAGTTTTTAAATCAAAAATTCTGAGATCCACCGTCTTCCAATAACATTTGATGTGCTTGGAGATGTTTGGTGGGATATAACGTCCGATTCGTCTCTCTGTGTTCAAACTCGTATAGTTGATAATGTGGCATATCATTCCACTTCATTCCCATCATAGCGGATCCCATGGGGTATGTACATTTCAGTCATTCTAGCCATCATCTAGAGCTGAAGATGAAGGGGAGTCAAGCAATGGATAACCTGAGGTGCTGTAGTAGGCGTGACCTTGTATTCTCCAATATTTGCAAACAGAAAGTCTCTTTGGATGGAGGAGAGTTTTCTTTTAACCGTTGGGTGGCGGCACCAAACTTCTACACCATGAGAAAGAATCATTTTAATGACTTTCTTAAACAAGATTTTTCTGTTTCAAATACTTATTTTCCAGGATTTTCCAGTTATGATAAAAAAAAATAAATTGTTGCTGTTGTGCTTGCAGTGCAAATGCTTAAGATTGATATTTCAAATCAATTTGTTATTAATATAGATACCTAAGTATTTCAAATGCATAAGTCTGTTTTATTATTTCTCCCTGATAATAGATTCTGAGCCATGTTGACGATTTACTAAACAGAGTAGAGTTGGATTTCTCTCTGGACATTTCTAAATTATTTATTGATTGTTGAGTATTTTGTCTCATATTTTCTTTTTTTTTTTTTTCGGCATTAATGACTAGAACAAAATCGGCGAATGCTAGCTATGGCTATTACTGACGGCAAGGTAGATTTTACTAAACAGATCATTCACCAACAAGTTCCATGAGCTGAAGTTATAATTACAGTAATAAGAGAAAATATCGGATATCAATTTTTTTTATTAGTTTCCATTAGTTTTTGAGTTAACATACATTAGAAAACCGGAGGACAGTCTCTTTCATAAATTTTATTCCAAAATTTGTTCAATTTGTATTTCAGATGCCGAATGTGCATCTAGATATACCAAATTTTATCTATCTAGATTTTTAAATTTGTAGATTCATTGAGCTCTCCTGTACACATAAGGCTAGACTGATATACTTCCATCGAATAGATTTTTTTTTCAAGATTTGATCTACAAATTTAATGTAAAATTCGTATATCAAATATGAGTCATGTAACTCAAATCATTTCGGAATTTTTCGTTTTCAGAAATAGATATAGTTAAAGAAATATCTCAGACTGAGAGATGATTGAAAAGAGAACATTCTACTAAAACTCGAATTCAAATTCTTTAATAATTACAATGCATTTTCTTTATATATTTTGTTTAAGAGAAAGCAAATATTAAGTAAAAGGTGCTATAGGTTAGACTGTTGGACTTAGAAATACTAGTTTCTCCTTGTAATTACTTCTTCATTAATAAAAATCCAATTAAATTTCGTTCGAAATTGAAATATATATATCCTTGAACAAACGAATTTAATATCACTTTAAAATAAATAAAAATTAGTTTTCTGTTTTTCAGTTATATCAAACTTATTCAATTAAGTTTTGATGCATATTTTACATCCATAATTTTCATTGCTTTAGTTGATTTTTTTTTTTTGTAACTGCTTTTACTAACCGTTGCAATGCAATAAAACAAATATATCTTTTGTTTGCACAACAGAACTACAGTATAATTGAAAGTAAATTTCGAAAACAATACACAAATATATGAATTAATGTCTGAAATGTTATTATGGTATAATATTTTTAACAAGATACTTTAAGTCAAATTCATAATTCTTACAATTATCATTAACATGTGTAAGTAGTGTTATGATCGTCCAAACTTTCTCGAAGAAAGCGTGCCGAAGTATGACGTATGTTTCATCTTTTTTTCATAAAATGGCCTTCAGGAGCATCATAACATAGTATTCCGTCTAGAAGAGAGGGCGGAGGAATACATGCAGAGAGCTCCCAGCGACAAGAAGCGCGGTGTTGTTCGTTGTGGTATAAAGGTATATTTTTGATATAAAAAGGAAAGTGAGTGGTACCAAACTCCTTACATGGAGGCAGATCATGACAAATAATATTATGGATTACAAATATAAAATGCCACTTCGTAAAATCTAATTTGTATATACGAACATATATTCAATAGAAATGTTACATTTCATATTCCTTCCCATTAATACATTTATCATTCATAAATCATGTATACTTTGGTTATAACTTATTGTACAAAGCTTAAAGTGAACATATAACTTATATCTGCCAGACCAGACACAAACCTAATTATTATATACCATGAATAGTTATTCCTATCAACATATTATATTTATCATTCATAAATTCTTTATATTTTGCTTTATAATTTGCTGTATAAAGCTTAACGAAAGCATATATTTTGTGCCTTTCAGGCCAGACTCAAGCCTAATTATTATATACCCTGAATAGTAAAATTCGAGTTCATAATTTATTTAATAAAGTCAGTCACTTTGACTAACTCTCTAGTGGCATAATTCTTCGACTAATTTCTCTCTTTGAAGACTCAAAGTACTTCCTTCTACTTTGTTCTATCTCAAAAATTATTCTAGCGAAAATTCTGAAAGTTGTATGAATAGTTTTAAAGTTGCTATAGCATAACCACCTTTTCTAATTAAGAGTCTATTCTATTTCTGTGAGATGAATTGTCCCCCAATGAAAAGTAAACTTACATAAAATTTCTCATATGGTATGAGAAAGTATATGATAGAAATTTAAACATTAATAAATTTTTATTGAATAAAACATATTAAATAAAAAAAACTTGCAGCATTTGAATTTTTTTTATTAATATTTATCCCATACATAAAATTCTTCAATAAAGTATAGTGAATTCAATATTTCTTTACAATCGGTATTTTTTATTATTATTCAAATATTTTAAATATTAATTTTAACTGCTGATATATGTTACTTAGCATTATTCTCTCTAGAAAATACGAGAAATTGAAAAAAAGCTCCTTTCTTTTCGAATTATTCAGTATTTTATTCGAATAATTTATACAATTTATTTCCTCATTATCGTTGTTTGCAAGACACATTTTTATTAGTGTAAACATGATAATGTTTGCAAACAACATCTCTAAACTGATTCATGTGTGATGCAGTATAATTTTTATATGCTATGTGGGACAGACATTTGTAGCTATAATTACAAATTTGACAATAGTTATCTCTTGAGAATAGAGTTTTTTTTCAAATTTCAAATTTTCTAGTTTTTAAAGTTTTACCTCAATAAATTTATAGCATATATTTGTGTTAAATACCTGAGTGTCAATTTAAACATGAAAAAGAAACAGCTTCAGTATTTTCAACATTATATCTGTATTATTTTTTCAGATACATTAATATTTTTTTTTTCAAAAATATTCTACATATTTTATAATTGTATTTAATTTTAAGTCCTTTCATATTTTTTTATACGCATGTACTTTGTGAAAATAATTAATGTATCATTTTTATGAATAGATTATGCCTGCTCTATAATTAAAAGAATAACTAAAACATACTAAAAATCTAGAATAATTAATCTACAATGTTCCTGACCAGATCTCAGAATGTCATTTTTTAAATGCTTTAAAAATGTATAAGAAAATAAAAGAATAAAAGCAAAAAAAAATAATTAATTTTATTGAATGCGTATGAATGTATTTTTTATTCTTATGCAAACCATCACCAATTTGGCGACTCACTATCTTGGCGTAATATGAAAACCGCCAAATAAATCCGAGAATTCAACCATTTTGTCGAAATCTAAACATCTTTTTTCATATTGGAACTTCACAATTGCGGCTAGTTTGAAAATTGCGAAGTAAATCCGTAGAGAAGAGATCGTAAAATTAATAATTTATATATGTATATAATGTAAACTAAATTCAATGCATATGAAATATAAGCATACTCCATCTTACTACTTCTATTTGGTATTAATAAATAAATAATACTTAATATTTCCTTAGACTTCAAGCTCATTATCTTATAGTGTTTACAGTAAACATGTTATTTACGTCTTTTGGATTAGACACAAAGCTAATTATTATATATTTTGCGTAACTAATTTGTAACACAATTCAGTTAATGAAATCAGTAACTTTGTCATCTGTTCTCTAGTGGGAAATGGCCCAACTCTCTGACAAATTGTAGCATCTGGAGAATGTCAGTATTTCCTTCCATTTTGCTCTATCTTAATAATTATTTTAATATGTATTTTGAAATTTATATTAAGTGTTTTGAGGTTATTGTTGGATATCACATTTCCATAATGAAGTGGTTATCCCTCCCTTTTCAAAATTTTAACCCAATATGTTCATATGAGGGGTAAGTATATATATAGAATATTTCCTTCTACCTGGATAAGCATAAGATAATAATTTTAATGCATTTTAACTGAATAAGAGTCATTCATCTAGGAAGATGCTTTGATATTTTAATATTGAAGCACATATTCAAAAGTCAGTAATTAATTGCTGAGTGCAGTCTTGAAGTAGTATGCATTTATCATGGTATTGTTAAACATCATAAACGTGCATTAAATAATTATTTTCCTTCCATTTGAATGTCGCTTAACATTTGAAAATTGACTGCCTATGGCGAATATATCAACATATAATTAAAGAATTCAATTTTTACTTAATTTTGAAGTCATCTTTCAGTTTCATTAACGTATACAATTAGATGAATAATTATTTAGGGTTTTGTTTCACAATAAAATTTAAAATATTAATATTAAAACTAAACAAAAGCATTGAAGGGCCGAGGAGTGTAATACACTGTGTTCATTATTATTTTGGCCGATATTAAATATTTTCAACTCCGTAGGGTGCTGTTGCAACTGGCTGCATTTAATATCGCAAATTAATAGGGATTTAACTCTTTTCAGATCATTTTAAATACGTTTGTTGCTTTATTTAACTGCTTTATAATCTAAAGATATAAACAAATTAATCAATAAGAGATAAAATTACATTCTGTTTTAATTGTTGAAAATTCCAAAGAAATCTTCATGAATCATCTCATTTTAAGTTACTGTCTTGCATAATAAACGCTATTACAAACAACAAGTGCTCTTGTGTCATGTAGGTATTGGCGAAACTGTAAGATTATAATGACAAAGATTTAATTCTACGATCATATTCTTACCGACACATACTTAGAATTGAAATAAAGGTGTAATGTCGAGCTTGAATATTTATACAATAGGATTAGCAAGAAAATGTTTTCTAAATCAGAGTCCTTTCAATGGTTACTGGTTCACTTGGCCTGCACTGCAATGGTTTCTATTTCAAATCTTGTTTGTGATTTATATTTGTCATCAGTGGATTTTTGTATCAAAAAGTAGAAAATCCAACAATTTTATTTAATAAATATCAAGAACATTTTATTTAATAAATCAATTTAATTAATTTAATCTATTAAAATATTTTAATAAATATCAATAACATTTAAATTATAAGTGGTTCAATATTTCTTTAATTTCTAAACAATATGTCCCCAGAACTAAAAATAATTAAACTAAATCAAATTTCAATTAAATAAAACATAAGTAATTAAACTAAATTTGGTATGTACCTTACGGAAGAAATTAGGAGAATTATCAACATTGACAAAAAAAACATCCTATTAAATGTCGTCAATGTCAATATCATTCAAATTACATCATATCTTTAAGATTTCGAAACTATCATAAGACTGTCATTATCCAACTGATATAAGAAAAATCTGCCCATTTTTTCACTTTGAATGAGGAAATATTAAACCAACCATATTTGGGCAATAAATATTAAAAGTTAAAATTATAATTCTTAAAACAAATAAGATATTCGAATTTTTTGGCAGTCACTAAAATTTTAAAATAACACTACAATTTTAAAACTTGATCAACAAAATTAATAAAATTCTATGTTTGATAATATTAAAAATATAGATCTATATTAAATTGTATACATATTCTATTTCAAAAATAACCATCAATTTTAGTAAAATATAAAGCTAAATATAAGAAATGCAAAAACTATTTAAGTATTATAGATAGTAAACGAAGAGCAGAACATCGTCAATGTCTTTGGATTTTTAATGTAACCACTCTCCCTTTGTAGCAATAATTTCTTATTTTTTGTTTCTGTGTCAACTAACAATATATATTTTGAACTATCAACAAATTTAGACGAGAGTATTAAACCCAGAATTAATTAAAGTGCTCTGCCTCCTCATTTCATTAACCACAACAGTAATCACACTCGATTTATTGGTCTGACACGATTAAACAAGTTATCATTAGCTGTGGGTCTGTCATTAGTGTTGAGCAAAATGGAGTTGCACAGAGCAGATGATAATGATTTTCACACTATCACCCCAGGAAAAGAGATGTAGTTCTGTCATCAAGAATCACCCGAACATGCTTCTCCCAATTAGATGTCATCATAATGGGGAAGAAGTGATAATTCTCGAGTAGGAATATATTATCCAGTAATAATTGCGCATTTGTTTGGAACTCACATTTCACAGATAAATTATTTTAATTATTGTGATATTGTACAAAATTCAATAGACAACACTTCGGAACATTGATATATATTTAGGATATCTATTGATATATATTTAGGATATCTATTGATATATATTTAGGATATCTGTTGATATATATTTAGGAAATTATTGATATACATTTTATTAGATGATGATGTAGTGTCCATGTTTTCAGAAAAGGAGAGCAGTATCTTCTGATGTTCGGGTCGGGTCTATCTAATGCAACTTGGTCATACCAAGCCGAATTAAAGTAGAAGTGGGCGCCTTTCGTTGTTAACGAGTACCGTTAAAGTGAAAGTACGACTTCATTCGAACACACACGACACAATTCTTTTTAGGAGGTGGTCGAACTCATTCATATACCCATTCATCCATCCGAAAATCAGAGAACGACTCATCCCTGATTCAGTACCCCACAGAGAGGTATCATTTGTTATGAGAACTTGGAGGACTTTGAAATCACGACATATTTAACATGCCCGAAACGCCAATAGTCAACACCGAGGTCTTTGGCCAAGACGAAGACAGAACTCGCTACCTTTCGGCTACGAAACTGATGCTCTACCGACCAGGCTACCACAGCCCTCTTCTGATGGTAAGACCTCTGGGCACCTTAAGGCAGCAGTCCGACTTCTAGCTCAAAGGAAGATATTACACTTACACATTCGTTCACACACTTACACATTACACTTAACACTCTTATACATCTATTTTTACAGAGTAGTACGCTCACACAACTCAAAAATGGAACACAGAGCAACCATGCCCTAATCGGGGACTCTCAGGCCAACTCGAAACCGGGAATCCGGGACCAAGAGGGGGAAGACGCGTGTCCCCTAAGTCAGGATGCCAACAGCAGTCATTTAATATTAATATTTCAGCCTAGTTTTCAATGTTTTTATATATAAAAAGTCTATATTATAGTAATATTAGATGGATTTATTAAAGTTGTATAGGTCTTAAATTTTTGTCATAAGAGCAAAATGCCAAATCTCATATAAACTTCAAAAATGCCAAATTGTGGAAGCTCGACTAGCTGGATGCACTGTAAAACTTTCCAACTTTTAGGCACTTATAAAGATACGGAATCTAAATCCATGACAACATACACACATCGCCCAGAAAAGCAAAACAATGAATTGAAGTAGAATATGAGCTAAAGCTATTGGTTTTAAAGCGGATTGTAATGTCGAAAAGAAAACAACGTCGACAAAATGTCGTTGAGTTCAATTAGTTTCTATAATATCTCTAATATCATCGAATATAATAATTCTAATATGTCTAATATCAATAATTATAGTTTGGTGGCAGCTTTATAAACAGCACATTTAGTGAACAATATCGTAAGTTGGTGGTGGCTCGGAATATGATTCAGGACCTTTTGGTCTGAAGTCTAGTAACATAAGCAAGACAAAAGCAATTGCTCCTGTGTCGTAGATAATATCTGAGATATGAGCTTATCACCACATTACTACAACTCCAGCGCGTCGGTGGTGACACTGACGTTTTAATCGCACCAGGCGTTATGGCGGCTTTTACTACCAGTCGAAGACTCCACGATTGCATTTGAAGGTTGAATGTTCATTGTCCAGGGTCACCAATGTGGTAAGTTGTGTTGGCTCTAAATAGAACTTGGGACCATTTGATTAAAAGTCTCGTATCATAACCACAAGACAAAGCAATTGCTCTTGTGTCGTAGGTATTAACTGACTTATGAACTTACCAACACAACAGCAGCAAGAACTTGTCACATATTTTAGAGCCGAACATCGTCTACAGTAGTGTCACAACCAGAAGACTTTTTCCATTGATATGTACAAGTTATATAGTCAGTCAAATCCTATTTCACATTTTCCCCTCAGCAGAAAGGTAACTTTAGGAGGACACTTTTACAAGTCAATGATCGTGATTTTTATTTTCCGACTGTCATGCATGGGTAGGTTATCTGCCATGGTATGGGGGGCCATATAATAGTTTTTTGCTTTATCAACCGTAATCCTGAAAGGGAAGATCATTTGGAAAATGTATAGAGATGTTTCAACTGTCCAAATCAATCATATCAAGTACATTTTGTTTCCTGAAACAGATGGAATTTTTTAGGGTAATAATTCTCGTATTCAAACAGTGGGACTTGTCTAATCGCAGTTTAATGAATTCGAATATAAAGGGAAATATGCACTCTGATCCACAAAGTCCTACAACCACAACCTACAATTGCGCCACTTTCTGTTTACAAAGACATTTATTCAAGAACTTTCACATTATCACCACAAAAACTGGTGTTATATTCATTGAAACACTATTTTACATTTATATAATTCGATTTCCAAATTAATCTAAGATACATTACCTGCAAAAGATGGCTAATGCCTTATTAATATAGATTTTTGTACTTCATTATCTTGATAACCGCCTGTATATGCAAGCGACTTTAGTATTGTAGATACATTCGTTTCTCCATGTTTAAATACAATTTGTTTCTTATAAAGCATTTTCATGTAAATGAAAAATAAACGATAAAATCTCAGAGATTTCGTTGAAACTATTATTGAATTTTTAATAAATTCAAGCACAAAGCATAATCTACGTTAAGAGAAATATATGCTTTCAAATAAATCCCACGAGTAAAGAAAAATAATAAATGACATCATTTAAAACAAATGAATGAATGGGTTATAAATAGCTCCTACCTTTTTATGATGAATTGGTTTAATTTATTTTGCATATATTCGATTATATAGAATTGTCACTTTCAAAAGTAAGACACAACATCCATTCATGGAGCAGCACTTTATCAAGCTCATATGAAAATCACGTAAGACACTTGAAAGAAAAGGTTGTCTTAGTTGTAAGCCTTAACTGATAAGCGCCAGGAAAACAATTTGGCCCATCTATTTACTCCAAACATTGATAACAGAATAAATCTACCGAGATGAAATCAGGTATTAATATCCATCAGATCCTTATAGTTCATTGCCAGTGTGCGTAATAATAAATCCCAATATCCGAATACGTATAGTATAAATATAGTATAGTTTCTTAATTTATTCAAGACGAAAAAAGCAGTATTAATTTCGTCAATATTATGGATACAATGTATTTATTCGTCAATATCCACAGGAAATAAAAAATATATATTTATAAAATTGTTTGCGATTAAAATAAGGCTATTTTTTCTTTCATTTCCACTTTTTCGTGAATCATGATTTTCAATTTTTTTAATGTACACACGTACGCACTAAAAATATGCTTATAATGAAAAAAAAAACATTCAAAATATTATTGCAAAATGAACATTGATAAATCAAAAATAAAAATACTTAGAGAAAAGTAACTGCAAAGAAATAAGCAAAATTTCTTGAATTAAGATATAAAAATTATGCAAGAACATCTTAATTTTTAGAACTATCTCACCAAAACTATATTTCTCTGATAATTTCTAACATATAAATAGGTGAAAACAATGTTAAAGAAAATTCATAATAACACAAAAGTAAAAAGTATTAATATTTAGAGTTTGAACAAAACAAATCAAACCGACAAAAAATGTTGTTTATTTACTGTATGAAGAAACTATTTTATCTTGTATTTATTTTGCTTTATGTTTATGCCTAAATATTCATTATATTATTAACATATTTCATGCCAGAGCTGACAGGAAGCTTTATGCAGCATTTTTTTACATTTGCAGTCAATACTAATCAATAGAAAGAAGTCCAATTTCATATATGAACTGCTGAATGTACATAATTTTCAAACCAAAAATAGCAACAAAAATCGCCGCTACAGAGATTTTGGTGTTTCGGGAACATAAATAGGTCACTTAAAAATTAGTGTGCTTCACTCCATTATTGCTCGAATGATAAAAGAGGAAATTATTGTAATAAATGACATGAAACCTACAGAAAATAAATTTTCATGAATTAAAATTAATATCTTCGACCCGGGGTCACAATTTCAATATAGTTCTCATTCGTGTGAACAAAGAATGCTATTTCTGAGAGAAGTGTGTTTCAGAATCTCATACATACCATAACCATGATATGAAATTTCATTAGTTATAGCTGCAGATATCCCCATAGGATAAAATTATTGAATTTGTCATTCTGTACGTTTCTATTGGTATTAAATTATCAAATATATTTACAATAAAGTAAGATAGTATAATATCGACAAAGAAAATTTCAAAGTAATTTACTGAGATATGGATATCGTTTTAAAATTTGCTAATAGTTTCCTTTTGATTTAATTTATAATGTCTTGAGAAATATAGTGGAACATGCGCAGATTACAGTCTAATTGACAACAAAAATAACAGATTTTGTAAATTTCATATTATGTATGAGAACTGTATGAAATGGAGATTCTAGTAAATACAAGAATTATGAATGTATGAGCTCTTTTTAAAAAATTATACGTGTCCTGCAATTATAAAAGGCAAAAATATTTGTTTTTGAAACTCTGATCTTGCAGCGATCTATCTAATTGTGCCCTCTCTATTTTGAGTCAAGGATTTGATATTGTTATGAATCTTTACAAGTACTATTCTTTGAGTATCGATTATGTCTCTACTATATCCAGAGTACTTCCATCTTATATCTGTCAGATGATTAACATCGCAATTGTGATAGTTTAAAAATAATTACAAATTATAAAAAAATGTGAAACATTACCTACATAACAATTTTCATTCTACTTTCATCAAATTACAATTTTAATGAAATTTATTTACTTTTATTTAAAGTTGAAAAACAGCAAATTTCACATAGTTCTATTTAGACATATATATGTCATATTCTATTTAGAAAAAACTACACAGATAAAGCAAATCTAAAAGATCATTGAAATTTTTTTAAAGATTGTGATGCTAAAATAAAATTTCCCATTCATGAGATAGAAACAATTGATAAATTAGAGAACTTCTTATTCCTTCCATTAAAATCATAAAAACAAAAAGGAAAATTGCGATATCAATATTTCTTATAATAAGGAAAAGAATGAAAGATTTATTAGCATTCCTAGTAAAAGGTGTCATAAGTTAAGTTATTTTGTAAAATCATTTAATGTTCTTAATTCCAGTAATTATTTATTAAACTGAGTTTAAAATTTCATGTTCAAGACTATTCATGTTCAAAATTATTCCTATTTAACTGATTAAATCTATCTTTGTTTATAAAATGCAAATGTACATGGTACAGAAATTACTGTTATTATCGAATGGCAACCAACAAATGCAAATGGTTTTTGCTACTGTATTTATTTTACCCTCTGATAAAGACTAAATCTACAAAATATTATATATACTCTAGAGATAACTTTCCATGCAACCAAAACTCCATTCAAACTCGAGTAACGAAAAATAAGGAAACCATCGTCAAAGAAAAAGCTTAATCAGGCACAAAAATGGGCTTAATAGTTGTTACTTGGTAGGTGATAGCTACAACTTATGTATTGAAAAACTTCATAATATATTTAAAAATTATTTTTAAAAATAGCTTTTAAATCATCTTAGAACTAATTTTAAAACTGAAAATGCTTTTTCAATTATTTCAATTTTGTTTCTGCACATTGTTTCATTATTTTTAAAAAAATGTTTCATACAATACACTATCTTTGATAAATTGATATACTGAAATTATTGGTTTTAATTCAAACTTTCATAGTTATCCTTTAAAGAAGTAAGGAATCTAGTATTCGTTTCGTTTCTGCAAAATTATCCTATTTGAACAAAACATTAGAATTTTCATTTTCGTTTTTATTTTGTAATATAGGTTATTTTAAATTTGCTTATGCAGTAATTAGCAACACATTAATTGAGTTAAATATATTTTTCCCTAAAGAAAATAAAGAATTTTAATATTCATTCCTGGTTATGATTTAACATCCTAAGTTTAACAGTTTGAGCAAAATACCTAATCCTCAAAGGTAGCAGTTGAATAATTCCTTTTCGGCTAATAAGTGGATTATTAATCCTTATTGATATATCTGTATTTTTATCATGTTATCAACTAGATTCCATTAACCACTCTTTAGTTCAATGTATAAGTAGAAATACATATAAAAACAAATTACTTCTATGCAATTCCAATTTGGAATTAAAATTTTTCGAACCTTACTGAACTTTATTTTTCCAGCGAATAGGAAAGGCCGTAATCCCCGATTATTACAGCATCCTAGCATGGAAAAGGATTTACAGGCAGATTTATTACAAGGGCGGACTTCAGACGTGATTCGGACCTTGGATATCTTTTGTTGGAAGTCGTAAGTCGCAGCTGTCTTCAAAGATTAGCTGGAGAGAATTACCATCAATTCTCGACAAGTTCGGTTTACTGCGCAGTGTTCATCACCTACTCCACCCACTTTCTAAACAGAATGATGTACGACTTCAGATTTCCGGTGGAGGATAGGGATTTTTCGGAAAAAATAAGCTGTTTGCTCTGGAAAGATGAAAGATTGATGAAATTGACTGTATTTTCTGGAACTCTATAAGGAACTTAAATTAATAATAACCGAAATTGACGTTTATTGTGTAACAATAAAAAATAGAACGTCATCTCATACATCTATGCCCAAGATTATTCGAATATTGGAAAGATTTGATGAATATAACAAGGAAAATATATTTTAAGCAAAATATTTACAAATAAATTTACAAAAGATTGTATTTTGGGAAATATAAATATATATGTAATGAGAAAATAATATAATAATTGCAATCAAAAAATAATTCTGGTAATTTTATGTATTATTGAAAGTAGAAAATTTTTGTATTTATTGAAAGTAGAAAAATTTTAAAGAATAATAAACAGAATCATTATATACTAACTAAAAAATAATGGCTAGTATTTATTAGATTTAATATTATAAAGTCGCATAGTAAAATTCAACTAGAAAAAATAAAATAAGTTAGAACAGTATGGATATTTTGATAACATGATTTTAAAAATAGAAACTTTTTTATAAATGGTGAATAAAAAAAATGCAGTTAATTTGTAACGACATTCGTTTCTTGGTTGTTATATGTAAAATACTTAATATTGGAGACCCAGAATCTCAGAAATGCTCTGAACTAGAATTATCAAATTAGGTAAGAAACTTTGCGACCCAAATGATATATTACCTTCAATTTTTGACAATATCTACTCATACGAAATTTCAATTTCTGTCTATAGCAAAAAAAAATATTAATATAATTCTTGAAATTATGTCTACCTATGATTCAAAAAGTTAGCTAGAAATATGGAATTAAGTAAGAAGTCTTTTGTTAAAAAATCATAGGTTTTCCAGGAATATTTGTCGAAATCCGCCTATACACTGCAATGGATATAAAAGAGATATTATCAATCATAATAAGTCAAATAGATTAAAATAGTACATATGTTGTCAAAAGAATTGTCGATCTCCAATAAGTTATCGGTTGACTTTGTAAACTGTTAGCTAATTGCTCCTCTGCAGATTTAGGGTTTTCTGTATGGGATTACTCAAATATTCAATATACTGTGGTCTCTACCTCATAAATATAAATATGTATTAAATGTGTACCCCAAGGTAGGAAAGTATTGCAATTAATAGTCTACTCCTTTCCTATACTAAATTTATCCCAGACTGAACACTTTATATGGTCACTTCTATGACATTATTATGATATCTTCTCAATATTAGCCAGGATTCAGAATATCGAAAAACATCTTTGATATATCGTATATTATCCTTACTGACGCAGGATATTTGTTGATCATAGTAATTAAATCATAGCATTTTAATATTTTTGAACTAATAAAAATAATAATCATTTAATTTTTTTCATTATTGTTTTTTTTAATCTTATTTCATTATCTTTCTTGTGAAATTATTAAAGTATTTGAAATGTTTGGCACCAATCATTATTTACGTAAGCATAACTCACATCAGTAAATTGCAAATTTTTAATATTGCTCTTTTTAATGTTTTCAAAAGGATAATAATACAACAATAAATATAGTATTAGCTCATTATTCAAAAAGATTTTATATTTAATAGATAATACAGATGATGTATCATTATTAAAATATAATACCTGTATATATTATAAGATAGCAATTATTTAAAATTTATAAATCTATAAGGATTACTAAAATAATTTAATCAGTTGACGTCATGCATTGAACATATTCATTAAAATTAAAAATCTCAAACTTTAAAATATTACTGGGGTTTAATACTTTTCAATCACTACTAATTTATCAGACAAAAATATTTGATGGACAAGTGATTATTTGCATTTAACTACCGTAATTTATATTTGATCAGGTCGGAATTTTTAGGTGTGAGAGGTGAGAACTTTACATTTTTCTCTTACACAAATTATTCTTACTCATAAACCCATTACTAATAAGATGCATTTCAAAGTATATATTTTTACCATTTTCATTTTAAACTTAACTAATAGTGTGACCGAAATGGCCCCAAAAGTCTAACTGTGTGAGGGTAGATTTTTAAAATCAATAAATCATGCCAATTTAGTTAAACATACATTTAATGACATATATCATTTACAAGGGAACAGGACTATTTAGGACAATAACATTTAACATATACGCATAAAAATAATACTCGGGGTAATAATAATAAAAATAATACACATAATAATAATACATCATGCTTGTGTTCGCTTCCAAGGCATGGACTGATTGTTCATGGTAACGGCTGATAGAGGGCAGAGGAACAGTTACGGTTACAATAAATTAAATCTTCCATTATTAAATAATAAACATTTTTTTTGAAAGAAATATTAACAGTTATAATATATATTTTCGAATTTTATTATTCCTTTCTCTATATGAATCTTTTCACATCATGCGCAGGAACGGATAAACTGTCAATATTTTTCTTTTATGTATATAAGTTGGCATACTATGATACAAATCATAACCGAAAATTAGTTGGTAATTACCATTAACCTGCAGATTTAGTTTAGTTATATTAACGGCCTGTTATAAAGCGACACTAGGGCTATTTCTATACGAACCTCGTAAATTTGAACCACAATCAGACGACGAAGATGGCACCTAAACAGGCACCCCCCAACCTCTACTATACAACAGCGGGATGACATTTGGCCTGACAGATTTAACACGTAGGAAATCCCCTTTCAGGTTCTTAAGTGGAGCCTGGTTTCGAACCTGAAAACACTCTAGGTTCGAAGCTGAAAACTTACCACCAGGCCACCGTGGCCTCTTTAACTTGTAGAAGAAACAAATATTATTTTGAATTTCCTCATTATTCATAAAAATACAAGGCCTAGAATGCTCATAATTACTGTAAAAAAAACATTTTTTGTCACTAAATGTTTATTTACTAAATGTTTTATAATCTTAAGATTTTGAAATAAAATTATTTTTTCTGGAAAATCCTATCTAAGTGGTAAAGACAATCTTTAAAAAGTATCTCTAAATGTCATTAAAAGTAGTTATAATGGCAAAATTTGTCAGGAATTACCTCTTTTTGTTAAGTATAAATAAAAACTTTGAAAACATTTTAGCACCATTGGGAATAATACTTTTGCTTAATAATTCTTGAAGACAGAATTGAAAGATAATTATTCTGTTTCGTTTGCGTTTACTTTTTTGTTTTTTACACAAAATAAATAATAATTTGTACTTCCGGTATGATGCGAAAAGTAATTATCATAGGACTTTGGGGAAGTAGATAATTGGAAAATAGTGTACTGTACTTGTTATGAAAGTAATTATCTGCTATTGGTGCTTTCATTTAATTTTTTATTTATGGATGACTTGTCAGAAGTCGCATACGGAGAAAAAGGACTTACAAGAATAAATACCAGAACATAAAATATTTATATATAAATATGCATGTTATATATAAATATTTTATATATAAACAAACATGAAACAATATTACCAGGTAAACCAACATGGCAGTTACCAGCCATAATCCAACAATTTGTATTTTGCGTCTTCTACTTACGCTTCTGATTCGGTCAACAGATGACGCATCCATCTTTAAAACAATGCAAAAAGTAGCATCGGGTAAATGGACGTCTTTTGGATACAGATAATTACAATAGAATGTGGCATTCTTATCATGGAATATTTCCGTGCCTTCATATTTTTTAGCACTTTATAACTTTTCATAATTATACTTTAAGCATATTTTACAAACTTTTCAAATAAATATCGCATTTAAATCATTACATTATTTTTTTATATTATATTACATTTAAAATTTTGTCATTCACTTTTTTCAAACTACTTTAATTTTCCTGAAAATTTAAGTATTAAAGAAAACATAAATATATTATATATCATTAATATTTCAGCAGATAAACAAAATTAAAACATTAAATATCATCGATTCAAAATATTTATATTAATAATGTAAATAAGTTGAAATATTCAAAATTTAAGACTCAACTGTAAGATGATATTTAATTATAAACTTACATCTTTATTAACATGAAATAAGTCAAATAAAATAGAAGTAGATACTAATTAATTAGAATTCCTAGCTAGCATTTGCCATTACATTTTATAAAGAAAATATGTGTACTTTTCCGCTATACGCTCACAAGATGTCGCCAATGGGAGCCTAACGCGAGTCAAGTCGCCAAGCGAAGTGAATGAAAAACAAATATCATTCATGTGAACAAAACGTTAACAAAGTCACCAAGTGCAACTACGTGAAATTTGACGTAACTTTGAATTCTTTCATTGTTTTTCCCCTTTTTCCACTAACGATTATTTGGTAACTTTTTGTAGATTTTTTTATCGCGACCGTACAGCGGAAAAGTGCCAAATTATGTCATAAACAGGAAGATAAAAACTAAATACACTATTTAAATCGGTAGTTTATAAAAGTAATTTTTATCTGTCATTCATTCCCTTCGACTTGCCTTATAAATAACTTTTTTAAAAAATAGTATTTTACTTCCTTTTCTGGTTACTTTAAGGAGGATATGCATTCAAGAATAAAAAAAATCTCAAAAAAAATTAAGAACCGAAAATCGAAAAAAGGGTGACATTAATAGTTCATGCATTATTCATAACGAATTCATGTTTTTCGTTTTGCATTTAGGGAAACAAATGAACTAAACAAAATTGCAAAAAAAGAAATTCGAGTTGACGAGTCCTTTTGTTTTATTTATTTTTTTAAATCGGAAGATTGAGCAAACATTTTTCAGATTCTGAAAAAAATGAGAGTAAAAAATGACAAATATTTATTGTATTCATTAAGAAGAATGTATTTTTGTGAGAGCTAGTTGATATTTTGTTGGTCATTTATATCCCACTGCATTTTTCTGTTTATCTTTCTTTAATGTCTTTCTTAAAATTAATTCTCAAAATTTGCATTCACAAATACATTTTATGTAGCACTTAATTTCTGCATAATTTTCCGCTCATTTCAGACAAATAAGCATTTCTTACACAAGTTGAGCAAGAAATTATTTTGCTTCAACCTCGTTTCTTTCTTTTTAACATCTATGGCTACAGAAATTTTCCAGAAATCAAAATCTTGGGAAACAATTCATAAGGGTCATTAAGAAATAGGAAAGTCTTATTCTACTAAGAAAATGCCCAAGTATAAAACTTGCAATAAAAATAAAAATAATCATTTTTAAATGAAATCTACAATCGCAAATATCACGTTATGTGAGAAATTTTTATCTGTCGCATAATTTGAAACTATCTCTCTTCCTCCCTCTGAATGACTAAAATTAATTGTGAAAATTCGTAAGAATTCACAGTATGTATAATTTGGAAATCAAATTGCATTTTAGTTGGAGATAAATTGCCAAATATGACAACTTTCTACATTATTTTCTAATAACCCTATTTTAATTAGGTGAAATTATCCCTAAACAAACAATCCTTATCGATTAAACAAACATTATTTTAACTTGTTTCGTTAATTTTTTAAAAGGCAATAGCACTGTGATTTTCAAAGAAAAAATTGCAACAACAAATGGTAGATATTTCAAAAACTACACTATGAAAATTGACTCAAAAATTTAAAAAAAGAAAGAAGTCGCTAATTTGTTTTCTATGCATTTGGAGACTCCAAAAAACTCGACAAGAACATTACCATGTTATCATATGATAATAACACGGCAATCATAAAAATGTCATAAATAACTTCAACGGTGTAAAGTGCTGAGAGGAAACTCATAGATGGAAGATTTCGTTGAACTCTTCACGCCTGTCTATTGGCTTATATTCTCCAGTAATAGAGTTCTGATTGACTAAATTCCAGCTTCATTTCTCAAATTTTTTATAGTTTCAGTGAAAGAGCCTATAAACTTATAGATCAAACGACATAACATGAGACTTAATGGATCTATCTATAAGATACTTATTATTACTGGAATGATGAATTTTTTCGTCAAAATCAACAAATTCTTTTGTTGGTTTCTAAGATCATGGACCACTTATTTATCATCCATTCATTATCCATCAGAGTTATCTGTAAAAGTGTGCTCTTTAGCAGGATACTTACTAAGCGGCATACAATGTTTCAAATTCGTTACACTATAATGATGGTTAGGGAGAATGCAGACGACCAAGTATTTATCATATAACTCGAAGAATGGAAGTTCGTTATTAAAGGATTAAATAAGATTGTATAACATCCATTTATATAAAGTCCCACAATCTTCTAGAATCCACTTAAAAAACGAAACATTGAAGGTTTCAAAAGTTAAGAAAAATCCAAATTAAAAACGAAGTCTACGAGCCAACATTTCAAGTTATCGTGTGAGAACGTTTTATTTAAAGTCCTTATTTGTCTTGATTTAAGTCATTAACTAGTTTAGACCAGTCTGAAACAATCACAAGGCTTCCCTTTCTCATATTATACATGTAATTTCCAAATGAGAAACTATTTATCAATAAATTTTAAAATATAATAAATTATATATAAAACAATATTTTTGTAAACACAAACTGCTATTTTCTAATTTCTGAGATAGTAAAACAATTTCATAATGCATTAATCTTAGAACAGGAGTTAATTCCTTCAACGTTTTACACTTGTGAAGGAATAAAGTTATATTCACCCTTTGTGGGAAAAATAAAATATTTTAAATAAAACTGTAATAAAACGAGAGTTTTTTTTAATTTTTTACAAAAATTAAATTACTTGATTTTTTGCAAAAAATTTAGATTCCATGAAAATAACAACTACGATTTCATAGTTATAAGTCAACGTTTTAAAAACTCATCTGCTGTCAACGAAGCATGCATAATAATAATGTAATATTGGTAAAAGCAATATAGGTTACCTTAAAACATGTTGATGACTATGCCATTTATGCTTTATTCATTGCCTATGCAATTTCAAGCTTCAATTATTTATTGATCGCATTTATTCAAAACCTTCTAATGAAAACCTGATCATGTTCTCACAAGATAATAAACATAATATGTCCTTTTATGAAATATGTTTGTCAATTTTTTTTAAATGGAAAAATCATCTTTCACTATTTCGAATTTTTAGATGCCTTAAATTTGATATCTAAATTTGATGCAAATAATTGTAAGAATACCTGTTTTGTAAAGAAAACTTTGATCGATAATATTTTTTTGGATACGAGAGGAAACAACACATATTATTTTTTTTTTCAAATATTTCGCAAAAATTAATTTTTTTGTAATTTTGGTGATAACCTATGATAGAAGAGAAAATAAAATAAATGCTCATATAAGGAAAATATTAGAGTGATAGCAAATAGTGTTTTAAATAAACTGAAATATTGAATTGCATATGTTTATTTTAAGGATGAATGAGCTGTTATTACTTACATATTATTCTTCCATTTACTTTCTTTGAATAAATATTTTACAATCATAACCAAACATAGTAAGAAAGTTTTTTTTAATGAATATCTGACAAATGAAGAACGCTTGCAAAAAATGTCTGTTTATATATGTGCGATTTGAGTGAGAACTTATTTAAAAAAAAAAAAACTAAAAATCACCGGATCTTACTTTTAATCATTTTTTTTTGTATAAAATCTTCTGTCTTTTGCCGATAAAGAAGCAAAAATATTGTATTTTCATAGCTCAATGTGTGTGTGAATGTGTGTTGGCTCTCTAAAGACCAAACTTTTGGCTCTGTAGTACACATGTTAATGGGCTCTGTTTACAATATGCACATTAAAAAAAGATGAGTTTCAGCAACAATTATTTTTATATTAATTGCAGCTTAATAATCTCAACTTTTATAATGAAATCTTACAAGAGTATACAGATAATTAGAGAGACATATAGTACATTACGGTCTTAGGACCTTTTTAAATGCATGAGTGAGTTATACGGCTGTCAAAATTTGAATTTTAAAAATGCTGTGATGAACTAGCTATTAAAATACAAGTTGTATAAAGTATTTAATTGACAATGACAAGTCACATAAAATATTTAATTGACAATGACAAGTCACATAAAGTATTTAATTGATAATGAAAAGTCACATAAAGTATTTAATTGACAATGGCGTTACATAATGTATTTTATTCACCATTTTAAAGAGTATTAATATTGACGAACCGCTGGTCTCCAAAAGCGGCTCGTGAACAATAATTTCTGTACCTTTTCATTTTTAAGTATGATTGTTATATCGATCTGGGCTTGAAAATAAATTTTTATATATACATTTAAATTTTTTGCAGTAACAAATTTCAGAAAATCTCTCTATTAAAAGATATTAATCTATCTTATATATTAAAGATAATATTAATATTATTAATTAATTTAATAATTAAATTATTTCTAAAAAAATGCCACAATTAAAAAAAAACATGAAAATTTTAATTTTTTTTTAAAAAAGACCTTTTTGGTTACTGAAATATTAGCTAAATTTTCAATATTAATTTAAAACTCATAAACTAATAAGTATTACAATTACTAGCTGACAATTTGTAAAAAATTATTAGCTTACCCTACGAACTTCGTACCGCCTAACAATCAATGAACAGTTTAATTACACCATTTATAACTCAAGAACAGATGTTCCGATTTTAATCATATTTGACTTGTTGTAATATTATAAAGAAAAAAATCAATAAAACTACAAAAATTAGTATTACAAAGGCTTGTCAGAAAGGCATTTTCTTTATTCAATCTATGTATACACTCGGGTTTATTTTGTGGAGACAAGCATCTTCTCATACACAACATTTTTAGTTTCGTCATCAGGCTCAAGAGCAAATAAGACGGATGATTTACCAACACGTGAACATGCCACACATAACTGACTATGTCGCTGGAGGTCTTCAGCTCTTTGAGCAACATTCGATGAGGTGAAATAAACTCGTTGCCCATTTCTCCAGATTTCTCACAAGCTGTCAGCAATATTTTGGACACTAGATATTTTTGCAAATCTGTAATGTTGCTTTTCATAGTGATTAGTTCAATAACTGGAACGACAGTTTTACAATTAGGTCTGTTAGTTTATCATCTAAAAATACCCCACAGATCAATTTTGTTTTTTTTCCTCAAACTTTTACGATATTATAATGATTATTCTGCTATACGTGGCAGAAAAGAATGATAATAATAAAAAAACAAATATCATTAAAATTGGTACAGCCGTTCTTGAGTTATAAATGGTGTAACTAACACAATTTAAGACTTTGTTTTGTATGTATGGATAGATAAATTTAAATTTAATTCTCATGCCGTCTATGCAAGTAGTAATAATTCACAGGATATAAATTATTTTGACTTATGAATATTTTTATGAAAGTTATAAACTGTTTTTTAAAAACCTTTTGGCTTGATAAATTTTCTTAAATGATTTTTATTTAAGCTATCACAACATCTTACACTCACCATTTGTTTGGCGCAACATAACCAAATGTGGCTCTTAAGCCAAAAAAAAAAAAAAAAAAAAAAAAAAAAACCAAAACCACCAACACTTCAACATTATACAATCTTATGATCTTTTCAAATGAGTCTATCTTAAAATCTGTGATCTATTAAGACATCCGGGACCTTTAGCGCATTCTCAACTAATTTTAAATTTAATGGAATTTTTTGGAGGAATATAACTTTTTCATGAACTGATCATAGCGGAATATACATTCTAAATTACTGATGTACATTTTTTGGGTGTACTATAATTCCATACGTACATATTTAATGAATAGAATTCATAAATATTACTTTCTCTGAAAGGATCTTTTCCTTTTTATAGATTCTTACATCAGTTACTAAGTGAAAAATGAGAATTAAACTATGAAATTTTGAATTTAATTATTCTTTGCTGTAAAATAGGATTATGAATTATAATCATCCCCTTTCTAGTTATTGCAAGGAAGGATATTCCGTCACTCATCTCAAGGTGACCTACGAGAAGAAAAGAACCAAATTCATAAGGCAAACCAAGCTGCTAAAGAAGACAGTCTCCATTTGTCAATGGAGCACCTCCGGAGCTGTCTCCATCCATCTTGCTCATGGGAAAAAATACCTACTCTGTCAGTAGTAGATGTTTACGTCTCACCACCACAAAGATCAGCGGATATAAAAAACATACTGGACGGTGGCCGTTATTCTTTATCCACCTCTCTTTTAGGATAGTTATTCTCTGATGGATGATCTGGGTGAGGAAGACGAATCGTCAGTTTTATGGTAGAATGATACAGGGTGGATTTTCGTCGCTTGTGCTAATGGTGGGTGCTTTTGTTAAATCGCCTACTTTTGATGATAGCCCATTGTCCTTTTAGATTATTGCCGGAACGCTCTCATACTATTGTTTAAAATGAATTTAATGGTATCGAACATACGTGTCAGATAATGTTTTTTGTTTCGAAAGAAAATTTTGCGAATATTATACACGTGGATTAGGAAATGGATTTAAAAAAAGAGAATTCCAGATATGATAATACATAATGCTTTATTCAATGCTTAAAAATGAAAAAAAAATTAAATTGATTACTTGTTTAATATTATATAAATAAGACCTACTTATTATTAATTATATAAATAGAGCCTAATTATGGTTTAAATTTGTATAAAAAGTACATAATTATGTAATTGCATCAGAATATATGCCAAAAAAAGAACATGTTTTATTATATATGATTCTATATTCAAATAAACTCTCATCAGAGAATGACTGGTGTTATCTTGTTTATTTAAAAAGGATTATTTTTAAAGTATTTGATTATTGTCATATGATTAAGTATCTAGTGCAGACCTCTGTCTGATGATGAGAGATAGAGCATGATCAAATGATAAATCATGCATCAGAGAATGATGAATCATAATATGACGAAAGAGAATCGTCAATTTTTTTAACTTTCTTGTGCTGCTACAGTTCAGGGGAATTTCTTTTGCTGTTCGGGCAAATAAAATTTAATTAAATGTTTTAAATAACGGAAAAAGGCCGGGGCTGCCTGATTGGTAGAGCGTTGGAATCGCATCTCTTAGGTTGCGAATTTGAATTTCGTCGGCCGAAGACCGTGTGTGTGGTGGCTGGCACAAGTATAAATCTGGTTCATAGTTGATCTGATCCAAGCCTAATTTACGATCTTTGGACGGGTGAGTGAAATGTACGAATGATGTCCGCTCCAAAATATGGGTAGTGATGCCTGAATACTTAACTCGTATTCTTGGCCCTAGATGGCGCTATGGAGAAAACAAGAGAAGCAAACAATTCGGATTAAATCGCAATGACTCTTTAGTCAGCGGGCTTGTCAAAGGCAAGTGTCATTAGAAACAACACCAACTCATAGGAAAACTGTATTTATGATAGTATCATTTTAAACTTCCAAAAAAAAACTAACATTGCTAAAATCTATTTCAACAATAGCATGTTTCCTCAAATCATTTTACTATTATAACCCATTAATTAATTTCCCTCGATGGTTCTTGATATACATTCTTATGACTTTGGAAATAGTTACATTGAAATAAATCTTACTTTCTTAATTATTTAAAACGAAATGAGAAAATTATTCAATATGCAAGCAGTCTACTAATGCAAAATCAATTATATTAAAGGAATCAGCTCTAAAAATGAAAGGGTCTGTTTCCTCATAATTATGCACTTATATTTTTTATCTCTTCATTTACACGTACTACCGGGTCTATTTTCAAGTCAATTTCGAAATAACATTTTTGTAAATTCGAATTTCCGAAAAAGCAAAATAACTATTTATTAGCAAACAGCACAAAGGTTGATAATTTAATAATGACCAATAATTTTTGAACTATAAATTATAAAACTCATGCAGTATTAGTCAAGTTAATACTAATACTTTATAGGCTTTTATCCCTTTTCGATATCTTCCCTATCATTTTAAATAAAGTGTTTGAATTGACCTGTAAGTTGCAGAAAATGAAGCAGTAAGGAAGCTTCTGATATTTCCGTTGATTCCAGAATTCATGATGATGGTCTTCATTTCGATTGATACTCATGGAAAAAGTTGCATGCCACTTGGAGAATCCTTAAAACATTTCTTTCTCAATTGTTTTAAAGCAGTTATTTCTAAAATTGCTCAAAATTCATATTTCAAATCATATCTTAATATAGCAAGTCAGAAAAGCTGCAATGCAAAGGACGGTAGATGTTGATAAAACAACATGCAGTCATGATGAATTATTCATGTATTTCTTATGGCACTTTCCATTGGACAATCCCACTGTTACGAGACGGCGATTTAAGCTAATAGGGACGCCATCTAAGGTAAAGATTACGATTTTGGCTCACATGCGTCACAACCCTTTTTACTGGACGGACTTCATTCATGTATTTTCATTCACTCATCCACATTCCTAACTTAGACCTGAATCAGAGAACGATCACCTCTGAACCAGTACTCCCATTGGTATTATTCGTGACAAGGAGGGCATTGTGATCACAACAGATTTATTCGTGGGCCAGCTACCACCACACACGGGGAATTTTCAGTTGATGGGTTCGAACTCGCAAAATAATGGACACAGGCCCAAACGCTCTACCAACCAAGCCATCCAGAGCCTGAATGAATTTCTAAATTATGGAAACACCATAAACAACCATCTGCAGGTATCAAACAATCGCCACACCCCATTATCTTCCAAATTTCTACTACTTTTCCTAGTTCATAAATTTCATAATTACTATATCTCCCAGATTTTTCTTAGATTTTAAGACATGAAAACAGTCATTGAAAAGCTGACAGAAGTTGATACATTTTTGAGAATTAGAAATTTAAGAGTACCAAATGTACATAAACAATTACAGTCGAAAGTGACATTGGGAAGCTTTCAATTCCTGTGGTTCATCGATTCAACCAGCATCTTTACATTTAACTTAATCCTAGTGATATGGAAATCCCAAAACTTATAAAATATTACTACAACAGGTAGTTTCGATGACGCACTTTATTGTTTTAAAAATTTCTGTAAATATTTAGTGGCAATCAAAGATTTAGTTCTTCATTCATTTTAATTGTGACATTATTATCCCTGAGTCCGTAGAGTAATTGGTCTCTTTTATCATGATATGATTCAAATGATATCTCTGAATTAACTTTAGAATGAACTCTTCAAGGCAATAGCTGCCAAAACTGCTAGAATTTCTTAAAGTGCCAAAATGCTGCATTTCAGAAACCAAGAATGATTCTACTTCGGAAATTATATAATTTCTACAACCCTGGAAACGAATTGTTCTTGTGATAGTAATTACGCAAAAGGTCTACAAATGCTTCATTTGATGATGATGATGTCGGAAAGGGGAAAGATGTTCCACGGAAAGGGGGTGCAGAAATTTCTGAGGGTAAAGACCCCTAAGCACTCAAAGGGCAGATTTGACTTCTAGCTCATATGAATATGACTTACACATTCACTTGTACAACTCCTTTTTACATAGGATCACATACACACACCTCACAGACATGAATAACAATCATATAACAGACATGAATAACAACCACATACAAACTGGGACTCGAACTTGGGAAGTCCACATCACGAGCAAGATGCGCTACTCCAATACTAGTACGCTAGAAATGCATTTTATATACTGAATGGATCCATTATTAAATTGGCAATACTCGTAAAATTATACTATATTCCTCAATTTTTCTCGCTTAAAAGAAAAAAGAAAACAAATAATTCACATCTATAAAAACATAACTATGAATTAAGAAACTGTGTTAATTCATTAATGGAATAATCATTTAGTTAAGGGTATTTCAAGTGAGCTTTATTTGAAGAGAAATTTTAGAACGACATCATTTCGCCCACAGCTAAATAATTAAACCCTCCTGACATGCCATCTCATTAAACGTACCAAATGTCGTGGTCGAATTATTGGTTGGAGATAATTAAACAAGTTTCATTAGTCTAATTTGTCTTCAACCTTGTAACAGCCGTAGAACAAGCGAAATGGAATGATTAAGGACGATTTTGGCACTGTTGCCCGAAGAAGAGGGTAGGCGAGAAAGTGGAGGCGTTGGGGATCATCAGGACCTGTACGTTCTAATCAGGCGAATATCATGATTGGGCAGAGTGATCAATTGTCGAAGAAGTTTATAATATTGAGACCCTGAACGACTGTTTCTCCAAACTGATTCTTTGAATTATCTGAAAAAAATTCCGAAATTGTTTGAATTACCTAAATAAATAAATTCTGAGATTGCAACAGGATAATCAGTTAACGAACTATTTGCTTTCTCTTTACTGAAGTACACAACAATAAAAATGTAGATATATCCAGTTCCAGCGAAGAATCGTCGCGTAAGCGAGTCTGTTGCAAGTGAAACCTGTTAGGATTAAACCTCCTCTCTGGTATGCTGTGAAAAGGAGGTTGTCCCCTCTGGTGCCGTCTTCGTCATCCGACTGCGGTTCAAAATCACTAGGTCTGTCCCATAATAACCCACGTATTGTTTTACAATGGGACGTTAAATTCTAGCACTTTATGAAATCCTGGCTTTTTTATAGCTGTTATCTACTTCTCTGTTGATATCACATTAAGCATGTCGGCCTACTTTACTATACTCTCTAGTGATTAGATCTGCTTGTTTTTTTCGTCCCCAATAACCTTGAATAATATCCCTATAACCATAAAATATCTTGAATAATTCGAATGTCATGCTAAAGTGAAAAATATTATTAAATAAAACGTAATATGTTTATTAACATGTTTGTACGATTACGTTAATCATGCATAATTTTCAGGGCAAAATCGCAATAAAAAATTGATTTTGAATATATTATTTAAAGTACATCTAAATTAAGTATGTTTTAAAGGTTTTTTTTTTACATCTATTTTACTTTTTAAAATAATTATATTGATAAAAGTTATTTCCTTCATATAATTTAGATATTTTAAGAATTTTTTGTATTTAGTTTTTAAGGCATTTTTTCAAAACTCTTGGCCAATGAACATAAGATTCTAAATCGATAATCTCCATCTCGGAAGGCATTTTAAACATTCACCACGAAAAGCAAAATCACGAGTTCTTCCACGGTCAAGACTTGATGTCACTCGTAAATTCTTTCCCTCGAACTTTTTTTTTTGATTTACGGAGGATTAAAATGACAAGAAAGTAAAAGACATTTCATTCTTTTGGAAAGAAAAAAAATCAGGCTGTACATTTTTCTCCAATAATTTGAGAACAACATTTAGAAAAACGCCATGTTCATTTCTATGCAAAGTCTTAATAATAAAATCCATGCCGCTGCTTTGCAAATGACAGCCAACCGAGAAAAAAGGATTAAGAAATAGGAAGGAGAATATTTAAAATTCTGATTTAAAAGACGAGTTCTCAAAACTGCAAAAAGTAGGATCCCCGTTTATTTTTCTAAACATTTTTATAGCTTCTATTTTTCTTAGCAATATCTTTTTATTTGGCACTTTAAATTTACTTCTACCTTTTTGTGCCTCTACACATTTTCAATATCAAAAATATTTTGCATTTTCATTGAAATTACATAATATAATATTGGAAAAGTTAGCACCAGGTAGATAGATCATTAAGTAATATTGCCTTAAACAACATATATTTAACTTCATTTGAAGAATTTAATGATTATTTTTTAGTGTTTCATAAAGAAAGATAAAAAAAATAACAGAGCTATCCGAATAAGAAAGAAGTGCTAAATTTTAAGCCATTTGTGATAAATATGTCGAGTGATTCTGAAAAACCACCTTCCAGATATATGAAACCGTAACTATCAAACCATTTACACGAGCGGAAAAACGTTTTGGTTCAAGCTAATTTGAGGTATGAATTTAAGAATCTAAAAACAGTTAAACTACACCAGCAATGATTAAAGTGACCAAATTTCAAATGGCAACAATAGCTTTTTATTAGAATTTGTTCTCCATACCTAAAACAATAATAACTTACATTGAAACAGTGCCTTTAGCACGAATTAACAATAAAAATACTAAAGTTGGTTGATAAAAATTGGAAAATGTTTTGCCCAATATTTAGGGATACTTAATTTGTCCTATGTAATTAGGAATATTTGCCAAAGACATATAAGAAACTTAACTATTATTTACAACTAAAAAGACATTTAGTAACAAGATTTTGAAATTTATCATGCTTTTGTGCAGTTATTCTTTTTGGCTTTTGGGATTTAAAATAAACTAGGATAAAGAAATAATATAATATATTTGTAAAAAATTAATAACCTAAAAATGGCAACAGCTGTGATAAAGGATAATTGTTTCTGGATGTTGGCCCAAATACTGGTCAAAACTTCATTTCAGTTGAAGATAAAAAATCTTATACATACAACACACATAATATTATGACTAATAAATTTCACTTATATGTCTCTTAATAGCTTTATAATGGTTACTCTAGTAAATTACTAAAACAAAACAAAAACTTTTATTTTACATGCTTAAATGATGATGAGGCGGAAAAAATACGAAAAAATGTACAAGCAGATTATAGAAAAGGTTCAATAATTTAAATTCGCCATTTGTTAAATGTTCGAGAAACTTCTAGAATTTTCTATAACCTTCTTTATAATTCTAGGTTATTCTGTAAAGATATAAATTCTGTTTCTGTTGCTACTTATGACACTTTCAAACCCCGCTTATAGATCTGTCAGCGATTTAAACCAAGTGAGCGTCTCTTGTTTTTAGAGCAGTACCAACTAGGGACAAGAATACGACTTATCAGCCTAATGTTTCATATTTGCTTACACAAGCCCCTTTTTATAGAGGGGTACATTCACACACTTCACTGATAGAACACAGAAAAAGAACATCCATGCTAGAACACGGGACACCCAGATCAGAAACCATAGAGTTTTTCAAGCAATGAAATCTATTATTCGCCTGGACGTTACAAATTGTTAGAGTTAATAAACAGTGTTACATTGTGACAATATATCATGTAAGTTAATTACATATTTTAAATCAAGCTGCAAAAGACAGATACTCCATTATGTAATACATATACTGGATCTCCACTTTAATTGTGGCCTAAATACCAATGTCTTGTTCTTCAGATTGGAAAAAAGAGATGACTAATGTCATTAGAAAAATGCTCTAAATTATTATAAAATATATACATTATCGTTTTGCTATCGAAATATATATTTCTCAAAAGAGGCATTAGTCTGAATATTTACCTCAAGCAGCAAAAGAAATTTTTCTTATCATACTGACGTTTTCAGAAAACAAAATCTTTTTTTTCGGCTATAACTAATTGAACTTTGAATGTTTATCGAACAAGGAAAAGATCGATACTTCTGACTGGAGCAATGTAGCTCAAATGAAGTCATCTGGTCATTGTATACATTTCTATCTGGCATTTAAATTTCACTTTGATTAAATTGTTTACGAAACTTGATTTTGAAATTAGAAGAAAACACAGAACCAATTAAGTTTTATATTTTGGGTTACATTAGAATGCCATTTCACTTCAATCTCAGTTTAATCATAGCGATTGTAGTATTTCCTTTATATGACGAAAGACCTAGATTATATACGCTTTTTTACGTTTAAAAATGGCTTCTTATGCATCATTTGGTGCTTTACAATTCAACGATAGTAGCTTGAGGAACTCGTTCTTTCGTAGTACAACTCTTACGCATCCCTACTATTTACAAACCTTTAACGATATACATATTATCATAAATATGTAATGTTGCTCCCCAGGCCGCTTAGATCAATCACTGGAAAGACCGTTTTACAATCAGTTCTGTTGGATGCTTATCGGAAGCCGAATTAGGGATCCCAGTGTTTGGTGACAAACTTGGTGATTTTTTGGCTACTTGATAAGAGTAGATAATACTGGGAAATCCCAGAATTTTTGCAATTGTATCAGTAGGAACCGGGATGTGCCTGACTGTTCCAGAATCGTTTCTGTCAGCGTCCAGCAATTATGAAAGGTCCACATTCTCAAGCGGAAGTTTGTCTTGTAGAGAGTTGTGCATCAAATCATTTAAAGAAACGGCGGAATAGTTGGATCAATCCGATGAAGCGCAAGTGTTGTTTGGAGCTCAAACATCAGCTGAATTAAAATGTGCGCCTTGTCCTGGTGTTTATTGTGGAAGCAGCCTCGAGCCATGCATAGAATAGCCAACAGTGTTTAACCGATTTTATAACAGTTTACATTTTTACCCAACTTTGCAATTTACAGTATATGTGTATGATAAACATTTAGTGAATAAAGTCACGTTCAATGTTTTTGAGACACACTGTTTATATACTGCCCGTCATTAAAAGAAAGTTTTTTTCATCTAGCACCATAACCGACAGTTTATATATTTGACATTGTTTCGAAATAATAATAGACAAACTATATATTATTGAAAATTAGAGTTAAAAAGTTGTATATTATCGACAACTAAAGAAGTAATTTTCCCCCAAACTTTCTCTTGTTCTCTCTAACAAAAGTGTTATCAAAGAAATTACCTTGCAAAGCATTGGCATACAATAGCAAGGAAATATAAATATTTAGCGTAAATATAACACTTTTACTTAATTTAGCATTTTTTCTTAAGGTATCCGACTACGTTCAAAGAAAAATGTTTCAATTTTTTTTAATGTTAATGTTAAAATGTTTTTAAAACTATTTAGAACTATCGTTTTTAGAAGTATTATTGATAACAATACAAAATACTATAAATGCAACAATATTATTTTAAAATGTTATATATTTTGAGAAATAGGAAATTTTGTAGTAACTGTAGTAAAATTTAATCAAAACGGTTAACATTTTACACAAAACTGTAATGCAGAAATACTATTTTTATTTTTACTCAATCTATAGAAAATAACGACGAAAGGAAATCAACCAAAATCTAACAAAAATGTTGAGATGCAAAGAAGTTATAGGTAAAAATATACATATTTGTGCATATTTTCTATAAATTCACAGCTTAATTTTTCTAAAAACACTTATAAATGAAAAAGCCTTTTACCAACAATAAAACTTTGGGTCCTCTTTATTTCCAGTATTATTTAAAACTCTCTGAAATTTTTAAGTAAATGCTTCTACTAGTTTTTGAGATATCGTGATAACGGTGAATAATTTATGAAAATTTAAGTTTTGAGAACATTTAAGTTAAAGACAAATTTAAGCTGAAAAATATGACTTGTTGAAAATTTCCTGGTTAATAGGTCGAGCCTGCCTTCTTCTAGAAAAGATTAACTATTTTAGATAGAGGAAAGTCTGAAGTACCCAAAACAATAATCCTAACGTACTCGGTTACCTTAATCTATCTTTGAGGATCTATTTGATAATTAAGGTATCCAACTACGTTCAATGGAAAAATTTGAAAAACTGGATTTTTTGAAAACTATTTATGGATTTGGGGTGTCATGTCAATTAAAAAACATTATAAATACAAAAAAAATATTTGAAAGTATTATATATTTTGAGAAATAGGAAAAATAGTAGTAAATTCTAATGAAATTTAATCTAAAGAATTAACACACTACATAAAATTACAATGCAATAATCTTATTTTTCTTTGTACACAAGTTAGAGAATCTGATAATGAATGAAATGAACCAAAATCTTAAAAAAAATTGAGATGCAAAGAAGTAATGGGTAAAAATAGTCTCATATATGCACTTTTTCCTTAAATTTACAACTTCATTTTTCTAATAACACCTATAAATGAAAGCATATATCACCAACAATGAAACTTTTGATTCATTTCATTGCTCACATCATTTAAAAACACATGTTAAAATTTGTAAGTAAATACCTCTATCAGTTTTTGAGATATGTTAACGGTGGAGAATTTTCATTAAAATTGAAATTGAAAAAGAGAAATTTTAGCTGAAAAATATGTTTTACTTAAAATTCCCTTGGATGATAGGTCAGGTCCTCCTTTTTTCAGAAATGATAAACTGTTTTGAAAAGAGGAAAGGCTGAAATGCAATAAACAACAATTTTAAAATTTCGCCAATGTGGTCGATAACCAGTGTTTTTGACGTAGCCGGATACCTTAATGTCTGGCATAAGGCTAACAATATTCAAAAACGATTTTAAAAAATCCCAACCGATTAATCCAATAATTTTTAACACATAACTGTAATTGTACTAAGGAAATCCCATACCAAATTTGATAGATTTAAGTCACTGCGTGTTTCATTTAGTAGTTTCTTTATTTCTGAAACAATAGATTGACAGAAGGTCAAATTTTTGTTCGATTTGTTTCAAAATTTGAAAAGTATCTGTATTATAGATATTGATTCTATTTATCGAATTTTATCGCTACATCTTCATTCGTTTTGTAGTTAACTTATTAAATTTTATTCGAAAGTCGGAACAGATTGGGATTTTTTAGATCATGGCTCGCTCAAAATTTGATAGTTTAGTTTAGTTTAGTTATATAGACTTCCCGTTTAAAGCAACATGAGGCTTATTTAGGGCCGGACCTCGTAATTTTGAACCACGGTCAGATGACGAGAACCACACCTGAACTGGCACCTCTCTCCCCATACTACATCAGCGTGAGGTACGTTTGGCCTGACAGATTTAACGTGCAAGAGACCCCTTCACACGACGGTTTTTCGGTGAAATCGAGTCTCGAACCTGAAACCCTCCGGTTCCGAAGCCCATACCTTACCACAAGGCCACCTCAAAATTTGATAGAAATTTACAAACTGGTATAAAGCCCGTATGCCAAATTTCATCCATCTAAATCAGTTATCTTTGTTAATACAGGTAAATAGATAGACATACATTTTTTTTCAAAAATGAGTTTTTCGTCCTCAAAAAGGTGTGAAATGAAATTATTCGTGAAAATCTAGGGTTCGAATTTTATGGCGATTACTTTGCTTTTCGCTATTACGTTTACAAGAAAATAAGAATTATAAGTTAAAAGAAACCATCGCTTTTGTTAATGTGCGAACGTTAAGGTATCCGAGTACGTTAAAAACACTCTTATCGATGTACGATTAAACACATGGGCGATTTTTTTAATCCTTATTATATCTTGTAGAAAATCTTATATCTTGTATTTTCCAGAAAAAGGAAGGCCTGATCTATCATCGAGGGTCACATATTTTTCCACTAATATTTGTTCTTAGCTTCAATTTTCTCAGAACTTTAATTTTCATAAAAATTATCTACTATTAACATGATTTGACCAAAACTAAGAGAAGTATTTACTTAAAAGTTTCATTGTGTATTTTAAATGATATAGGCAATGAAATGAAACAATAGTTTTATTGTTGGTGAAAAATGTTTTTCATTTATAGATGTTTTTAGAAAAAATTAAGTTGTAAATTTATGGAAAAAATGCATAAATGCGCATATTTTTACCCATATCTTCTTCGCATCTCAATATTTTTCTTAGATGTTGATTCATTTCATTCAGTATTATATTCTACTCCTTGTGTATAAAGAAAAATAGAATTGCCACCTTACAATTGTGTTTAGAGTGTAAATCGTTTTCGTTAAATTTCATTAAAATTTGCAATAAATTTTCCCATTTCTCAAAATATATTATATTTTCAAATAATTGTTTTTGTATTTATAATGTTGATTAATGACAATACATCTAAAAACAGTAAATATTTTTTTAAAAATACAATTTTTCAAAATTTTTCCTTCTAATGTAGTCGGATACCTTAAGGCGATTTTTGTATTTTTATTGAAGAAAGATGACAAAAAATTCATTCACATATTATACATCGCAAAAGATGACAGGAGAAAATGAAAGTAATCCGAATTGTGGCCATTATTTGTGTGGACAACAATGGCGGTAAACCTTCTTTAGGTCTGTTACAAGGGCAGAAGATTTGCAGTTGATTTATTGGAGTACTTTTGAGGGCAGGCTTAAGTTCCCTATTTGGACTTCGAAACTCTTTTGTCCACTTTTGAAAGTCGCAGCTGTCTTCGCAGATTAGTAGAAGGGGATCCCCATCAATTCTCGGGGGAGCTTAGCTTACAGAAAGCGCAGATTTCTTTAGTGATATATGGACAATGGTTTTCAAGAAGGGATATGTTGAAACTTGTGAAAAAAGATTATTTTTAAACGAACAAAATAGTGTGACAAAAATGGGTTATCTGGTTTGCGTTCACATGATGATAAATTAGCTGTTGATGGATTAGATTTTACAAATCGGTTCAAGTTGGATTGGAAATTGAAAGATAAATCTCAGATGCTCAAATATAATATGGTCAAACCTGTACTTAAGAGAAAATGTTTCATAAATTTATTTAAATGCTATTAATGCTCTGAAACAGTTTGGTTCTTCTCTATTGGGTCATATTATTAGGGTGTTTTCTTAACCCCTTCCTTCTCCGCACCGTGATAATGACGGAGTGAAATTTCTACCTCTGTTTCTCACGCCCGTGATATTTCCGGGCTGGCCTATTCAAAAGTAAGGCGCCAAAAATATTAAAACAATCTATTTCTTATGCCCAGAATCATGTATAATCAAAATATACGCCAGATGGCTGCCCTAGACTATTTGCTATATTTTTAGACATAGTTAATTTATTTTAAACTAGATGTCAGCAGAAAGGAAACTCGGTACTATTGCTCTGATTGTGATGTTGACCTATACATCTCATGCTTTAAAATTTATCACACAAGAAAAAGTGACAAGTATTTATTTACATTATGTGCAAATGCAATAAAATTATGTTTGAATGCTTAAAACACATATTTTTTTATTTTCTCTCTTTGTTGGAAAGCTAATATTCAGTCATAATAACCCTGAATGTTGGCTTTTCTGACTTTTATAAAAATTCCAAGCCAAAAATTAACTAAAAAATTAAAACTGAATGCAAATATTGTACATACACTCAGTTTTGTATAATTTTCTTGAATAAAAAGATAGGTATTTTCATGACCATTTTCTTCAAATTTATGCGACCTGTTGAGGGGTCACCTGTTGTTGTCACTTATTTGGATAAAAAAGTGGATATGATAAAGTTAAGCATGGCATATGATTATAGGTCAACATATTACCAGCGAATGGCTACATGACTCAAGAAAAGAGAATTTGCAATTAATTTGTGAGATAACGAACTTAAAGTTGCCAAATTTTGCGTGTTCCTCCTTCATAAAATTCGCTAAGGGGCTCTTTCATATTGGAAAAGGACTTGTTTGAAATTTAAATGGTTTTTCATATTCTATAAGATGAGTGATTCATAAAGCTTATAAGGCAAAAGAAAAAGGCTTTATTAACAATAGACTCAGGATACAAATAGTAGTTAAGAGCCATATGTGGCGGCCACTTCTCTACATAATTACCAAACCTTTTGAGGCATTTATCACATCGCTGGATCAACATTTTAACCCGTCTTGGAAATAATCAAGTCTGACTATTAAGCCTGTTCTCGGCACATTTTCGAACTTCACCGTCAGATATGATCCTTGTATCGGATAACTCTTTTTTCAATGCCGGGAAAAGTAAATCGAAAGTCCATCGAAACTTTGCAGATGAATGAGGGTCACCTTTCCCAACACAAATGCTCCACTAGTACAATTTCGTCCTAATCTGTTCTTATTCCTGACAACTGAGCTGTACTCCGCCCTCCTCAAACAGCGTATTGTTATTTTTTCTTTACTTTTACTTAATTTGTTCCGATGAAAATTTGATCAGAAAGTAATCAAAGCATTTTAATAATGTCTATTCAGTTTGGTAGTATATTGTAAAAAATTAAAAATGTAAAAATGTGCGTAATTAGAATTAATGTTTTACCGGAAAAGGTGACCTTTGGTGGATATTTTGAAACTAGAGATTTTGTTTTATAATTCCGTGAGCGTATCTCGTGTATAATCTATGCACCCAATGTATTAGAGAGCTATTTATGGGGGAAATTTAATCATAACTACTCTGTATATAAGATTAGAATATTAAAAGTAAAATTACCAAGCTTATTTGTTACATAATATTTCCTTCTTTTTCTTTCAAAACACGCACTTATCGTTGCGCCAAGAAGTGGAAATTATTATTACCTTATTTATTTTTATTTCATTTCATGATCTTTGATTGGGAATGTATATTTCAATAAGTATGAAATTTGCAATTGTTTTCTATGCAAATTCACCACCAGGTGTCATCATTTGTACGAAATAAAACGAAATTATTCAGTTAATAATTCGGTTAGAAAATATTAAAATAATTTATTTCCAACAAGTGCTCAAAGTTTTTATGATCTGGAAAATATTTTAAAATCACAGGATTAAATTCTATCCTTAAAAACCTGAAACTATTCGAATTACATAAGTGTGTATAAAATGTCATTTCCAACAAATTTACAAAATTTAAACAATGTATTTTTTTTTTCGATTTTGAACGAACAATAAATATGAAGGGTTTTGAGCGAAGTTTTCAAAAAACCCATTTTCACGTTTATCTAAATTTTTCTTAACGTTTGAGTTTAACAATGTACCTTCCATTTCCTTAATCCGTTTACCTGGCCTGTCATTTCCCCACATGTTATATTGATTTTCCATTCACATTTCGCTCTTATAAGAAATTGTATTTTTAAAACTCCATCTTAAAAACAAAGGTAGAATAATTATTTTATGTATTCTTCTCCAAAGAGAGAAATTTTTTCACTCTTTCTTGTTAATTTAATCCTTCTGATAGCAAGAAAATTTGAAATTATTTTTTCTATTAAAGATATTAAGACAACGACAATAATTTTAAAAGTCGTGACATCTTTTTCCCGAAAATGTTTTGCTATAATCTTTACGCTCATAGTTCTTTCAATTTTAAAATAACATATTAGGCCATCTTTAGAATAATAAAGGAAACTTTTGTTTTACCAAGAAACTGAAAATCAGTTATTTTGCTTTTGTCTAAACTGAAAAGAATGTTCTTGAGATTAATTAAGTTTATTAAACTGGCGTATATATATATTTACATTTTTCAATACATTTTAAAGAGAAAAGAATAATTAGTTCAAAATTTTGAGAACATTACGAAGCTTTTATTTCTCATGATAAGAAACATACTCATTCTTTGGAAAGTTTACGAATGAAAGAAATGATTATCAAACATGCAATTTTTAAAACTCAATTATGTATTTTACGTACATCAATGTTGTTACCAAAAAATAATCAAAATAATTTCTGAGCTTGCACGAAGAAAAAAATGTATCATGTAAATTAAATTATAATCATGCTCTATTCTAACAGATTGTAAATTACACAAATACAGGTAATAAAATAACAGGCGAAATATACACAATAAAAGCAATTAAAATGAAGCAGGCGTATTCCAAATCGCTACTAAACAATCGCAACCAACCAAAATGATTTTCCTTCGTTTTGGCCAATTTTTAAAGCTATTAAATATATAAATAAAAACTAGTGTCTAATGGAGATAATTGCATGTCTTAAATATCATGAGTTATTTATTTTGTATCACCTAAGTTGTCGCCAATTCGTTAAATCGTCACCATGCTTATGGCTGAAGCCGTTTAATCAGTTACTCGACTTCTTGCTGATCATTCGATATCCATTACTATTTTTCTAAAAGTACCTTTTTTACCAGGAGACTTACTACGCTTAGATGAAATAATACACGTTCATAAGCATAATATTGATGGGGAAAATTTCGATTAAAACATTCAGAACAAGTATGAACTTTTTTCGTCTTTTTAAAGTGGTACATATTCGTATAAGCACGCATAAATTTGTATAATGTTTAGCTATATAAAATAATTTTTGGTTAGATCTCATAAGATCATTTTATTTCACCAGAATTAATATTAGTGATTGAGATTATTAAAAGGATTTATATAAAAAAAAGAATGGATAAAATTTTCTGAATGAGTTAAGCATAAAAATTCAAACTAATTTGATAAAATTTGTTCTACAAACCATTTTTTGAATATTTTTGTAATACATTTAATTGCTATTCATATATAAAATCATTCCGAATTTATTTTTAATTTTTAAATCATATCAATTCAAAAATACTCTTATACTATGATTTAATTGCATTTTCAATATTTTCAATTGCCATTAAAAAGAATACAAAATAAAAAAGAATAAAAATGCCTTTCAAAAAAAGGAAAAAAAGATAATGTCGCAATGTTGTCATTTGCAGTGCTCCCACCCTTTAAATATTTACGCCACTAGTGGCAATGCATTTTGTAAAATTATAAAATATGATTTCTACAAAAATAATATCAAGTATGGATGGAAACTTTCTGTGAATCCCCTTTTTGTGAAAGGAAATTCAACCTTTGTTTCTTTAAAAATAGATTTTAAAAAAGCAAACCGCAAAGATAATCATGACCCATACAGAGCTAATTATCGGCATTTATTATAACTCACATTTATTCACAAAGATAACTCGATCATTCTTTGGTGATTCACTTGATCGAATTTTCGATGAATATTGAAAATTCGATATTTGTTCATCGACTTTTCATAAAAATTGACAATCAAATTTAGCAATATCTTTCGATTTGATAGAGAGGAATCATTTCGGCAAGAAGAATATTTATTGACGTAATAACAGATTTTTATTATTAGGATTTATTTCAAATTATACGTCAGCGGAATAAATGAATATTATTTTAATCTGATGAATGGCTGTGAAATCATTTCTAGGTTGACGAAAATATATCTTAGACGATGATAAATGATTATTATTCAGATTTATTTCCTTTTAAAGAATTAGAACATAAGGTGCGCTATTTTACACCCACAGGAAATATAAAAATTGTGCATATCCATTTATGAGAAGTTTTACTTTCAAATGTGCTGACTTTTGAGTTGCTTAAAAAATTTCCTTATTTAAATACAAAGGAAAATCACAATTTTTTTAAAGCAAAGGAAAAATGCTTTATTAACTATAGGCACTGGATACAAATGTTGATTAAGAGACATGTGTGGCGGTCATTTTTCTACATAATCACCAAACCCGTTGAGACATTTATCACACCTCTGGACGAATTTGATTAACATATCTTGGAAATATTCTGGTCCCATGTTATTGAGCCAGTTCTTGGCGTCTTTTTGAATATCACTGTAAGGCTCCCGATCTTCGACTTTCAACGAGGAAGGTTTCAAACCTGTCCGGACAAAGGTCACGTGCTGTCCGAGGAGATGAGATGCTTCTAAAAGGGACCACAGGAGTATGACGAAGGAAGGGGATAAGGACGAGAGACGCTGGAGGAAGGTCGTGTCGTTCGCCAGGGGCGGACTTGATATATCTGAATGTTTTTTATGTATATATTCTGTAAATTGGACTAATACAATAATCAAGAATAGAATTTGTTCGTGTACTCATTTCTATACAAAGTACATTATGGGAATAGACGATTAACAAGATTAGAGTGGATTTGGAAATTGCCACAAGATAAATGGATTAACGTGACACCAGCACTGAGAAGAACGTGACACCAGCACTGAAGAGATTGAACTTTGCTATCACCATCTGATATGAAATTTTTTCGGATGTTTTTCTTTAATGCTGGCAAAAGGTAATGGTCACTGATGACCAATTCTGGGCTGTATGGATATAACTCCAGATTTTCCACCTCAGCGTTTTCAGAAATATATTTATCCGCTTCTAAAAAAACGACACAATTTAGCCGCCTACTGTCTACTGATTGCTTCGCCTGTACACTTCAACAATTTGTCTGTAAATGTCCGATAGGGGCACAATCTTGGTCCATAGAAATCCTATCACGGCTCGCACCACTGCCCAAGATCACTTCTCTAAGCATCTTATCATTACTGCCACTGTTTCAGATCTCAGTACTAACACTATCTGCTCGATCGACTGGTCTAAGACAACTAGGACTAATAAGACATTCCCATATATAAATTTCTACTTTCCAAATACATCTGCTTGTAAACGTTTTTGGATCATCCCTCGTACTTTCAATTGTTTTTTAAGGAGACGTTTTATTTTTAACTATTATCTTTATTTTTAGCTTTAAAATATAAAATTTGCTTTTATAATTAACTATTATATTTAGTGGTAATTTTAAAATCAGAAATTTGCTTTTATATTACTTTTGTTCCTATTTCATTTTTAACTTAATGAAACGGATTTTATAACAAGTATATTTTAAATGCGTTGCCCAAAATTGTAGTAATTTAAGCTTACATTTGTGCTAGTTTTTTTTTTATTAATTTGGAATGATGGTAGTTTATAACAGAGTATTTTTCATTTATTTCCGCATATAATATCGTAGTTTACTGAAAATTAGAAATTCTTTATAAAAATGTTACTTTGTGTATTATTATTTTCGGTTAATCCGATATAGCTCTTATTTATTAATGAAGCGTTAAGAAATTTCTATCATTAGTCTCTTCGTGATATTTGAAATTATAAATTATATTGAAGTCGTTTTATTTACAATCCGTTGTTCTACTAATGAAATTCAAATTCATGTCCCGTATTTAAATTTAATATGCAACCGATATTTTTTTTTTAAATTCCGACATTAGATTTTTGAATTCGAAATTCATAAAAATTATTTTCTTCCACAAAATGCATTAAAATGTTTTCCTTTTTTTAAAAATAATCAAGAAACTGATACTTTTTAAATCGACATTAAAGAATATAATTTACAAAATTCTTCCTCTTCTAAGAAAATAAAATATGATAAAATGTAAAATGCCAACATTTTTTTTTGGTAATGACGCACTTTACTAAAGTAATGTTAACATCTTTTATATTTTATTAAGGGGGAGGGGAGTACGAATATTTTTAATTTATAAATTGAAAATTCTGCAGGATTACTGAAATGTCCTCTGATACAAATTCTTTTTAATTAATTAATACGTCAAAATATTAAGATTCATAATTTAAAGCTACATAAAAACAAGTAATATACAAAAAATTCAATTCCTACTTAGGTCAACAAAGAAACATTTTATTTTATTTACTTTTCATTAAATTATTGTAAAAAAAAGGATTTTTGCAAGAATTGCACATTCACGTGAAAAATACTGAAATCCTTGCATTTTACCGATATTGCTTCCACAATTTCAATTTTCATCACAAACTACTAAAACTCTATTAAAACCATTAATAAATTAAATTAAGGAATAAGTATTTGAAAAAATTGTATTAACATCAAATACCATCCACTACAATCTTAGGAAAATGTATTTGAACTTGTGGGGATGAATAATTTTTTTTTTTATCAAAGATTGAAAATTTGAGCAAGCTTATATACAAAAAGAGAGAGAGAGAACTAATAGTAGGAATTGAATAATCGGACGGCGATGTATCGAATAATATCGATTTATAATGAGCAATATATGTCGATGATGAAATTCGGTCACAATTTATCCTTGTGGTCTAGGAAAGCATAATTAGTAATACCAAAATGAAACATTTTCTCAGTACAAACAAGCCATTTCACTTTTTTGAAATTATAAAGGAAAGATACGAAGCAAAATTGTGACAATTGTGACAAATTGTGATTTCAGTCACGAGCAAGAAACAATCGCTTATATACATCCTCTTCTCGCTTTCACTTGCAAACATGGTACATCGTCTAAACCATTATCCCCCTGAACGAAATAACTGAAACAGTTTATCCATAAAATGGGAGTTCCCATTCAAATAACCAATAATTCAAGCCTTTGGTATTACAAACCTCCTTACAATTAACTCCTCAAACTCGTTACGATGATTGCAATCGGAAGGAACACGTTACGATGATTTCCGATGATCTCGCTTTCTCATTTCCTGTTATTTAGCGTTGATGCTGCAAATAGCTGTTCTATCTCCTTTGTTCACCGTTTGTTACAAGACTCGCAATGGAAGTGTGGCTAATGGAATTTTCTATGTCTTGACCACGTCATTTATTCAAATTAATGAAACTGCGTGGTATACTTTAGCTATAAGATGAGATTTACTGTATTTATATACAGTTGACATTTGGGAATAATTAATCACATAGAATTTCGTAAATGACAATTTATATCAATATAGGTTGTGGCATTTAGATTAGTGAAGGTTATTATGTAGTAAAATATGTATCATGGAAACGGATGAAATTATAATAAGGGAGTTATACAGCTAGTAAAATGTTCGGATGAATCCAAATAGTATTGCGTATGTACGCAGCCATTCTGTATTTAAATAAATATAAGTCATTATAAGCAGTCTTTCTATATTTAAACAAAATTTCTTTAACAAATTCAAATCTTGAGATTTAGATTATTTTTAAGGAGTATTTTTTTTCGTATTTCACACCTATAGCTCATTTTTTTTGAAATATTTCCAGCTTAATACAATCAATTAAACTACAACTCATATAATATTAATTTTATTTGCGTACGTCTTGTTGAAATAGTGTTGACTCTAGTTTATTTCAATAAAAAAAATTACTTTTGAAAGAAAAATTTTAAGTGATTTATATATTGGGATAAATTAAATTGATTTTAGCCAGTATGAAATCATTATTAGTATTAGACCTTTCTTGTGTATTAAAAATAGAAATATGTGTCTATATAATATGAATCTGGTTGTTAGTCTTCATTCACAGACTACATTCGTCAAATTGTTTTATCCAATACATAAAAATGAGCTTTCGTTTGTTAGTACCTTATAGCGCTGCCATTCTGTTCATCGGCTTGCGATGAAATTTTGTCAACTTATGTCTTGCTCCTGCACGAAGATTATAAGCATAGTACAGTTATCATATCTAATATATAAAAATTAATTTTTGTTTGCTCGTACCTTATGTACTGTCTTACCGTACATCCGATTACGATGAAACTTTGCCAATTTATTGCTTTATCCTGCATGAAGGTTAAATTTTAAAACTGATAATTGGCAAAAGACAAGTAGTAAAGGAGAACGACGTATGCCATTCGGAATTAATCGCACTTACAACAAACAAAATGAAATTATTCTGATTGACCAATCAATGTGAGTGAAATGAAATTGATTATATTCAGTGCAAGGAATTTTTATTCTCTTATGCCATTCAGTGTACACAATATTTTATCTGTGCCAAACTGCCCATATTACTCAGAATTTATCTCACATATAAAAAATACATTATTATCAATGCCAATCAAGTTAATTGATATAAAATGGAAAAATTTCAGTGCATACTCCAATTTTTCTATTTATTCATTGAGTTGATAAAAGATATTTCGGTTATACAGGCTTTTATTGAGCTAATTGCTTCTAGAAAAAAAATACCCGCAAACGCTAATCATTTAAGAGAACTACAGGCGCATCACCTAAAAATAAGCCAATTCGAGCTTCTCAAACTGGCAAGCAAGGAACGGCAAGCGAGAAATATAGCAGATTGTTTACAAATTGCAAAATCATGTGCTACAGATCAACATGGAGAAAGAATCAAAAGACAACATTTATATGCTACCTGATCATGAGTATCAGAATCAAAATATCAATATGAGGCAAGAAGCAATGCTACTATTCTTTACGGAAAGTCAATTGGAGAGGATGTGCGTATCCCACGCATTCCCATTATTATCATCCTCAACGATATGTTTTTTTATTTTATTTCAAGCGACTGCAGTGCCCCATTGCATTCTCAATGATCATCAAGAAGTTGCTAGGTAGTCATTTGAAGTGTGCATACTGAACTTTGAAAATCCATGTTTATCTCATGGCCAGCTGTACGCTGAATGGTTGCGAGTAGACAGCCAAGAAATATATTTGTTTTTGTTGAAGGTAGAAACAATTTTGCATATCCTAAAGCACTTGAATAATAAAGTTAAAACAATATAATAAATATTATTTGTGTTTTTCTTTTATATATCATTCAATTTCAGTAAATATATTTATTGTCAATAAGAAAATGAATATTTAACATAATTCCTGATCAAGCAAGACAGCTATTTTAATTTCCCAATGATATCACCAATTTTTTTTTCTCTGCGGCAATAACGCGCCGAGTACTTGCTAGTGTATAATAAAAGATACCATAATTATTGTTTCATTTCAATTTTGGAAAATGGAACTTTTTTTTCTATTGGTTTCTTTTAAAACTTATACACACAGACAACTGTGGTTATAAAATATAAAAATGTTCCTTATTATCGCATGAAGTATTTACTTTGATACTTTCTTACATCTGAGTATGGAATGTATTTTGCATTATTTACAATATTAAGTCTGAATTTTTTTCACTCTACTTCTAGGAGGCATCTATGAAGCTTCCAATTATTTTAAAGTGATGTATTACATATTTACTATAAGGAATGGAATATATAAAATTATATATAATAATTAGCTTCTGAATTTTATGATATTTTAAAAATTAAATGTTTAATATAATGTTAAGAACGCAAATTATTCACCATTTATAGAAAATGAATTAAGTGATAGAGATCTGTAATTAACACACAATTAAATAACTACGATAATATCCGACAATGAATGTACAATATATTTTTTTCAAAATCATTTGATTATAAATCGTTGAAACATAATTTTCTACATTAAATTATGATAAAAATTGAAATATGTTTGTTTGTCGCCCATTAAATAAAACGATTTATATCTTTAATACTTATCTTTAAAAATTCAGAAATATATCTATACTTTAATTATTAACTTTTCAACATCGCCTTGCATTGAGTTCTTTATATAAATTTTTTAAAGAGACAAAAGGAAGAAGCTCGTCGGATCATTCGAGTATTTGGGTGAAAAAAGTTTAATTGATCGAAACCATTATATCAAAATCAAGTATAGTGTGGATCCATAAAGCGAAACAGGAAGGAAGGAATCAAAATTCCATTTTATGATACTTTTCTGTTTACTTGGTTTCTGTTTATTCCCTTTTACTTTGGACGTTTGCGCTTTACAGATATATACATATTATTTTTTTTTTCGTATTGTCTCTCGGAAATTTCATTTGTGCTGACATAAACACAAACTTTTGTCAAGCATTTTTTCCCCTTTATAGCCTGCCTATGCAGTATAAGTAATATCTGAGCTGATAAAAACGTGATGCAAGAAAAATAAAAGATATCGGCATTTTTTTGCAAAATAAACCCGCAAAGCTGTCTATGGTCCAGATCGAATTCTGAACATTCGAATTCGTGAAAGTAAAACCGAAAATGTATAACACGTGCCAAAAGCATTTCAAAAGTAAAAGGCATCTTTTTTTTTCTTTTGTTCATAAAACAATTTACATTTTACTATTTTATTTCATGTCTTTCGATTTTAGAGCCCCCTAAGTGTTTGTCTGTTGCACCAGAGACCACAAAGAACCAAGAAAAAAGTTCGCCAAATTCTAACAATACAATGCTTACATATAGATCAAATCTCGTACGAATCGTATGCTGCATTTGAAGTCACCAAATCGGCGAAATTCCTTCTTGGAGCAATTTAGCCACCACTACAATAGACAAGTACTGAGCTCTAGATCAATTTATGATACATTTTTGAGGCTGAATGATATTTATTTTATTAGCAACTTTGATACAAAATTGTAGATATGAATTAATATTTATATTGTTAAAAACAAATGAATAAGGTTATTTAATGTAATTGTGTTGATTAGCACGACTTCAAATTTTGTAAAAAACTAATGGAAGAACAAATTTGAACAAAAAACAAGTTTTAATTTATTGAACAATATTATTTAATCAATAACAATTAAATAATATTAACAATATTATTTTAATTTATTTAATCAATAATTGATCCATTCGAATTCACTTGTTCATACGAGTCATATCCATTACGTATTTTCTACTAAACACTATGCAATACCTTTTCTTCTATTAATCTGCAGTAGAGAACTTATATCTTCTGCAAGAATAGCAAAAAAAATCATGCCTGTAAAAAACTTTGTTTTTTTCCAGTCGTTGTCAAAAAGAATTTTTTTAGTTAGTGCAAATGATTTCAATAATCATAATAATAAATGCCATCTAAAAATAAAGATTGAGTAATTTTCTTTGGCTTATATTATCACGTATAAAAATATTAAGATGGATAGCTAGTAAACTACTTATGTTTAAGAAAACTGAATTTAAAATAATAATGATACTAGAATGAAAAATTAGAGAATAAATATAAATCGAATAAATATAAACTGTTAGAATTACTCATGAATTATGAGTTAAATAGAATAATCAAATAACATATAATCAATTTAGTTCAAAATATCATTAAAACATTTCATTGCATTTAAAAATTATTATTGTTATTTTATTTTTATATCATCTGCCATGTTTCTGCAGGTATATTCACATTAATATTATGAAAAAAAAATTTACAAAAATATTTGCAGGCATATTTTAAGATTGCCATTTATGAGCATGTTGTGAGAAAAAATATTTTTTTAGAAGTTCAGACTTGAGATATTTCTTAGTTATAATCAAATCATTTGATAAGTTCTTATTTTCAATCAAATAAATATTATAAAATATGTTTAATTCCCTTATTCGAAATTTCTTCCTAAATTAATCACGTATTTGTCAAGTTTTGTAATAATTTCACATTAGTCAATACTTTTCTCTATTCGTTAAATGAAGAAAACATAAGAAATATATACAAGTCGTATATAAATGTTTTGGATTTATAAGGCCATTCATAGCATTCTCGTTAATTTTGTAATTTTTATAAGTAAGACTCATTTAATTTATGCAATATTAAACTGCGATTATAAAACGCAGCCCGTATTGAAAAGGGCCGGAATCTCTTAAATATAATTCTTGAAGAGATTTATAACTGTTATAGCTGTACACGCAATGGGCGAACTAATTATTAGAAGGCAAATAATTCGTTACCAGCTCAGCATTAAACTTTTTTTTCCTTTGAAGGCGCAATGGACTTCAAAAAGATTTTTCAGACTTATTTTATGTATGGAAAAAAATAGTAAAAAAAAAAGAAATCAAAAACCATGTGCTCGTAATATTGTATATGATAATCACACACAATCACCATAGATGGCGACAAGATATATATTTTCATTTATCGCCTATTTACATGCTCAAAAATAATACAGAATAAGAAATATATAATTTGTATTGAAAATATGTATTAAAGATACTTTTTTTTACTTTTGTGGTACATTTAAAATTTTAAAATTGGAACATTGTTACCATTGTTATACCTTAATATAAAAGTGTTTTTAGAAAACTAAAAATTATTTTTCAAACGAATTTGTAGGATTTCTATTACTATAGATTTATTATTAATTCTATTACTATTATTAAATATAGATTTATCAAGCATGGATAGATATTATCATGATACAATGTCTCCGAATAAAAACTTAAATTTATAATTAAAATTTCTAATCAAAACTTTATCATTTTAACAGTTCCTTTCATTAGAACCCAAGATTAATATTGCGTCTCGATATTTAATTAAATATGGTTTTTTTGATGAGCACTTTATTCTGTAAGGAAAATTTCTCGAATTGCAAACATATTGATTGATTCTGTTCTTATAAAAATCAACATGTTTTTGTAGTTTAGCCAAAAAACATTATATTAGAGAAAATATAAATTAAAAGCCTATTTTTAACCAAAAACCTAGCGAAAAAAGTTTAATCAAATATTAAACATCAATAAGATTTACCTTTTAAAAATTATTCCTACCACAAAGTAATATTAGAAAATTATTTAAATAATAAATCACTGTTATTAAAATATAAAATTATTTATTTGATCTTCAATCTACATATGCACTTGTAGCGATTTTAATATTTTTCTTGCGAATTTCGATTATCTTTATTATTTTTCAATTGTGTATTGACGAAATAATACACAGTATCATTGCTCAGAAACAATATTTATTCCTTCAAACTTTTTGTAAAATTGCAAACAAAATATAACTTCTTTACAAATGCGCTACATTACCTGGAAGAAATTCCAAAAATTTGTTTCCGCAACTGTATCAGTTATCTCCTGGTTGCCAAGAGCTCTGAAATTTACATAAATTTGCACACTTTTCGAATTTGAATGTTATTCATCAATCAGATCAGTAAGCAAATGCAAATCTTGTTTGTTGCTTAAAAAGCACGTTTGCAAGCAACACAGAAAATCCACAGGTTTTCAAAATCATCTCTAGTTTGCTGCTTCTCTTTAAATTTGAAAGTCAGATAAACAGAATATATTTTGTCCTTTCCACAGAAGATTCACAATACTGTCCAGGAATACATATACGATTGGAAACGTTTTATACTTTAAAACAATATAAGAAACTGTTTGAAAACTTTATAAATCTGATGCATGTCTGTTTTATTCTTATGTTTATATACATTAGGAGTTAGCAGTAATAAATCCTCTTTTATAAAGGATGTCTCTTTTAATTGTGATCCAAAAGCTAAATTCTAAACTTTCAGTTTAAAAAATGTTTGAAGAGACTTTAATTTTCTTATAATAAATGTAAAGCAAAAATTTTTATTATACTAGCTGGTACCCGGAGCGTTGCTGCCGCAGAAGAAATAATTTAGAAAATATCATTTTTTGAATTTGATATAGTTATCTTGTTTAATTTAGAATGAAGAGAAAAATGATATTAATTGCTTGTCGGCTATATAGCCTTCCTTGGAAGGGTATATAAAGGGGAAGAATAAACAATATTTATTCTAAAAACAAATATTCATTTTTATTTATTAAATGTCTATTCTTTTAGAATTGTAAAGCTTGGTATTCTATCAGAATGGTAAAGAAAGAAACTATTGTATTTCGTGATTCATTTAATATCCATTCAGATTTCTCAAGTTTAATGTTAAAAAAAATGTGATTTCCTTTAAAATTGATAGATTGTATTTTCCTTTAAAATTGATTAAACATTGAAAATGTATTTATACTATGAAATCTTTAATGTAGTTTACAAGATAATTTTTTGAAAATTAAGACGGTGCAAAATTAATTGTACTATAATATTTTCGGAAGTTACTGCAAAAAACGATATGATTGTATTAAATGTTTAGATAAAATTTCAAACCTATAGGATTGTTTTCCTAAAACTTTCTCGCACACTCTATGATAAACTATTACCCCAAACAAAGACTCACATTGCATTAGCTCCCTAATATTAACGCCTAGCTTGAATTAGGTATCTTTACTGAATCTATTGTGTCTCTTTGGCGAGTTATTTCGTGGTTATTCCTTGGTAATAGTTGTGGTATTAGATTTGAAAATATTTTTATACTTTAGGTGATTGAATTATGCCTATAATATTCACTTAAGGGCAAGCAATATGTTGTCGAAATCGGATGAGAGGAAATTCAAAGCATAAGAGACATTCAAACATTCATATTTATTCATATAGATTAGTATTAATTATTATTTTATTTCTATTCTTCGTAAAAAGTAAAATAATCTCATTAGTAATGCAATCTAAAAATATTTTTTAAGTACTGCAAATAAATCGACCTAATTATGTTGTTTTGAAATTTATTCTTTTTAACCAATCAGACAGCTGTGCTTGGCCGGCAATTCGTGGATATTAACTCGAATAATTTTGCTCATGAAATGTTGAAAATTCTTGAAAATAATGAACGTTTAAAATTTTTACAGGATTAGAGTCATTTCCCAGATAATAAATCTCTATTTTGTCAATTAAGTTTAAAAGTCAATTCATTTTCAAAATATTAATAATATAATTGAGGAGATATGAGATTTTTTTCTTTGAAATTGTTTTAACAATAATTATATAACTAATCAGTAGTATAAAAAATTTAAATTCAATTCCTACTTGGGTAAACAAAGAGTTTTTAACTTTAGTTGCTTTGCAATAAATAATTGTCAAAAAATTGTTATTCATCAAAAAAAATTAAATTAATGACTTAATATTTTTAAAATCCATATTAACATCAAGTGTCATCCACTAGAAGTTTTATATATTATTATTAAAATTTCTAACTTCGCTACAGACTTGGCCACCGTTTAGCAACTCAACGAAGAATTTGGAGACGATTTAAAATAATTAAATTTAACTTTTTCAAATATTAATGAATTAATATTTGAAAAAAAAATGTATTGACATCAACGATAATCGTCTAAAAATTTTAAAAATGTATTTAAAATTGAGCGAATAAATAAAAATCATTTTATCAACGACTGAAAATTAGATTATATATTATATATGTAATTATCTACATTTTTTCACCTGAAAGTATGCATTCCTGTAATTAAAAATTAGCTTTCGAGAAGAGTTTAAGGTCATTCAACGTACGATAAAAATAATCGATTATGAGCCGAAAGACGAGCATCTTAATAAAAATGGCGATTTCTGTAAAGTATTAATCGGCAACTGAAAGCGACGAATAATTTTTTGTTTGAATAATCTAAAATTAATTGAATTAATGGAAATAAGTATCAAACAAAGCTAAATGAACTAGTTGTCATTTAAAAGCCATTATTGTCATTATATTAAGGATACAATAAATAAGAAGAAGCAATATTCAGTATCATCATTGAATAGAAATATACAAAAAATAATTAAAACAATGAGTAAATTACCCTTTATAGAACGATTCGTACATATTCACAAAATAAATCCTTGTTGCTTTCCAAATTCAGCATATTTGTTGTTCATATAATTGTTCAGCATAATGTTTGTTTTGAGAAAAATCTATTATTTTTATACGAAATATCTCCCCAAAATGTTGCATTTTCCTAATTATAATAATACAAAATACATATTAATACAGTACAAAGAAGTACAAAGTATAAAAAGATAATAATAGATTTGTAACAGATCATACGCCGTTAATATTAAAATACATTTTGTTTCAAATAACAAAATAAAATCTTTATTTATTTATTACTATTGGCCTATGATTGCCAACTTATTTGCCTAATTCCTGAATCTAATTATATATTGATATTTAATGACTGATTACAAACTATGGAACGAACAATATCAGAAAAATTAAATGACTATGTGTGGGTTTTTATTTATTTATTTGTTTGAAAATTTAACAAATTTTTAATTTATAATCCTTTCAAGGAGTAAAAGGAGCTTAAAATCAGTAATCTTTTTTGCTATGTCAGGGTAATAAACGCTGATGGAACATTATAAACGCTTATGTACATTATATTAATTATACGCAGTATAGCTAACGGACATAGAAAAACGCTGTTGGAATAAAAATAATTTAGTAAAGTTATGTACCATGTATCATAAGAAAATGAAGATGCGGTCAAGAGATGGTAATTTATGCAGTCCTGAATCCAGTGCTTAGATAGAATAATATAACTTCATATTTCAATTGTATGTCTTTAGATTTTTTAAAATTCCTATTACAGATTCTTTTAAACTCTTCTTTACAAACGTTTAATTATTTGTAACTATATCATGCCATCCGAAATACAATTAAAAATAAGCTACTTTTACACTAAAGAAAATACGTTCATTTTTTTCAGTTTTAAGACTCATATTGCACTTTTGTTTACACTGTAGTTTCCAATATAGAATCCTTTATTAAAAATAAAATGGTTATAAGTGAAACAGACATTTCAGAAATTCATCACAAAATGGCGATTTCTATAAGGAGTGAAAAATAAAGAATACATTAAAAAGAATTATACATTTTTTACTACAATTACCATGAGGAATTTTGCTTGTACAGACGATAACAGACTAATTGTTTTACCATCAGCATGACATTTAATGTCAAAAATTGATATAAATAAGCAAAGGATTTATCCTACTGGCTCCTTTAAAGATTTCTAATATATCTACTCATACCTTACGTTCCAGTTGGCCAGTAAATCTGATACAAAATAGCTCTTATCAATTTAACATAAAGAAAGAATTATAGAATAATCAATAATATAATTCTAAAAATATTGGAACTGTATACTGTCTTCGATTATGTGCAGTTGTATAGAATTTGAAAAATCTACAACAGAATATGAGTGGAAAATCACTGGCAAAATTCTATTCATACAAATATGATACAAATTATTAAATATAATTGTATTGAAAGATACGAATAACAATTTTCATATTTTAAATGTTCTTATGCTTCTGAAATTTAAAAATAAATAAATGAATAAATCAGCAAAGATATTTTAAAATGTATTTTGTAATAGGTAAACATAATGCGAGATAAGAAAACATTTTTGAAGGAAATCTGAAAAAAAAAGACACATTTTCTCCCTGCTGCCATTTTCTTTCTGAATTTAAATACTTTCCTTCCATTTTCTTCATCCATTTAAGCTCGCCTGTCATTCATAAGAGAGCAACATTGATTTTTCAATTACGTTTCATCTTCAAAACAGAAATGGTGTTTTTCGTTCATGTCAGAATATTATCTGATAAAAAAATTTCAGTAATTTTTCCCCACAGATTTATATATTCCCATACTTTCTTGTCATTTTAATTCTTCTAAAGTGAAGACATTTTGCGATAAATGTGCAGGACTGAAATTTTTAAACTCGTTTCCTAAGTAACAATTGTCTTCGTTTTCTCCTTCCGAATGCTTATTTTATTGCAATTATCATCAATGTTCTTTCCGTTTGAAAATATCATATTTTGCTTCCTTATGCCCTTCGGAATTTAAAAATAATTTAAATTTATTTTTTGTGGTAACTTTAAAAAACCTCATTACTCTTATTTAGCGAAATATGAAAATAAAATCATCGAGAATAAAAGAAATTCATGAACTGCTGAGAAAATTTCTCATATTTGGAATATGGTTTGATAGAAAAGGATTTATTTAAAAACTAACCGCCTTTGGCGACCAGCTGGTTCGCCATGAGTAATGTGTTCTAAAAGTTTTTTTCGGTGATGCTACCAAAATATTAAATATTTTTTAAAGAAAGCGAAAAAGGGGAAAAAATTATTCAATAAATGATTTAAATGTTGCAAACGATTATAGAAACCTTGGCTTTGCATTTTTTAAAGAAAATATCACATTTTATAATGAAAAAAATATTGAATTAATGATACAGATATTGCAAACGATAATAAAAGTATGCCATTAAGTCGGGATTCCAATGCATATCCTGTCTAAATTCGATCAGGTTTACAGAAAAGAAGATTTATTGAATTAATTATTTAAATATTACAAACGATCATAGAATCCTTTGCTTTGCATTTATTTTTTTGGAAAATATCACATTTTATATTTATTTTATTTTATCCAGTCACGTGCTAAAAGCTGCATTTCTTTAGATTTATTTGCGATGATAGGTTTTTTTATTTGAACTTCCGGCATTATTTTCTTTTATTTTATCCAATCACGTGATAAAAAACATTGTTCAAATATTTCTTTAAAAATTCGTTAAAAACAGAAGCTAGAGTTTTTCATTAAAACAATGATACCATTAGAAGGCTAATTTTTTAATCTTTAAATTGATGTAAAAATCATGTTTGTGCGATAATATTTTCGGAAGTTACAGCGGAAAAACGTCGAAATTTCGCTTAAATTTTAATTAATTCAAATTCGAATTATAAAGGGCTCGGAGGTGCACATTCCCGACATCCAAGGTATACATGTACCAAATTTAGTAGCTGTAGGTCCAGCGGTCTGGCCTGTAAAGCGACAACACACACACATGCGCGCGCACACACACACACACATTGATCTTTATTATAAGTATAGACCAGTGATTCCCAAAGTGGTCTATATCGACCCCTAGGGGTCTATGACAACCTGCAAGAGGTCTACGTCAGCGGAAAAAAAATTTGGGGGTCCATGAAATGTAAATGGGGATCCACGATAGTAAATCTCAACACATACACTGATAGTACCTATTTACTCACATCATACTATCTTATAATATCAAAACATTTACATTATTCATAAAAGTACCTATGAAGTAAAAAATTTTTTAAATATGTTTATAAAATTGTGTAAGCTGTAAGCTTATTTAAATAATTTTATTTTGCCCATAGATGACTGATGCCATGTTCGAATCTAAATATTGACTTTTTGCTTATGTTAGTTTATTTTATGTTTATTTCATGTTACATAGATTTTACATAACAGATACGAAATTTTATTTTGAGTAGTATAAATTTAAATTCAATTAATAAATGTATAAATTAACATGTGTTTTTACTTTAAGTTTTTAACAGTAAACTTCACTGCAGTTAAAAATTTACAGGAAATCAATATCAGGTAAGTAGGGGGTCTATTCAATACGGAAAAACATGGCAAGGGGTCTACGATACAAAAAAGTTTGGGAAACTCTGGTATAGACTAAAGCAGTTTGGCATCCTTTAAGACTTGGTGATGAATAACTTGGGTATTATCACCAATATTTTCGATTTGACAAAAAATGATTATCGAATCGAAAATAACTAAATTTAATAATGTTGACCTAAGTAAAGTAGAATTATTTTAAAATCTTGATGATATATGATTTATAAAATCTTTAAAATGCTATTTTAAACTTTTGATAATATAGAATTTATAGAATCCTGTTTATGATCTTTAAAATGCTGATATAAATTAATATGAAGAAAAGCTCAGTATTTTTCATTTTTTATTTTTTATTTCCCAATCGGAAAATAAATGAACTCCTATCACATTGATTGATATGATATGATAATAATTGTTTAAAAAGTTCTCCTCTAATTTGAGTGTTTGGAAGAACAAAATATACCCTCAATTTGACAAATAATATACCAGCGTAGTTGAGGAGACTGGCTTGATGGTAAATCATTAAAATAATAATACATTTTTTTACTACAGTTTCCATAAGGAATTCGGCATGAACAGACGATGCCAAAGACAAATTGTTTTACCGTCATCATAACATTTAATATCAAAAATTGATATAAATAAACAAATTGTTTATCCTCCTGGCTCATTTAAAGATTTCTAATACATATGCTCATACCTTACGTTCCAGTTGGCAAGTAAATCTGATGCAAAACAGCTCTTCGCAATTCAACATATAGAAAGAATTATACATTGATTGAATACTTAATTGATAATGAATAGTTATTCTGATTAAAATAATTCTAAACATTTTTCAGTGAAATGCTTTGATATTCACTTATTTTTAATCATAGAAATCATTGATCCTCCTATACTACCAATAATTTTATATTATTGCTTCGTCCTTCTATTTCTATTGTACATTAGCATATTCATTCATTTAGTAGTCTTGTGTCCTAGACATTCATTTTAGTTTTTAATATTGTTGTCAATTTTATATGCAATCATATTTTTGTCATTCGTAGGTTTATTTGTAACTGATTACAAAGTCACTTTTACTTTTTAAAAACAAATTCCTTCTATCTCTATACCAAATCAAAAAAAGAGCCATATGACCTTTAGAAATGGAGATGTGGTATGATGTTAAAATGGCCATTTATTAAAAATAGGATTGCTGGCTGGTATTATCAGTGAAAAGAGAAATTTACTGGTATTCTTATGATATTTTGTAACTCAATAATTATTTAATGACAAATATAAAGTCCTTGGCAACAAATAAAAAGGTTCAGAAAAAATTCTAAATTTTGACTCTTATTAGTAGGACGCGATGCCCTGAAATAGTGCTGTTCGCATTTCTTCAATTAACATCCATCGGTAGGATCCCCACGAAAATGTTTCTATTTTCACGTAATTCGTAAATATATACGTTATATATTAAGAGGCAGAAAACACTGTATAAAACAATTCATCAGACGATAATAGGTTCGAATAAAGAGTTACGTAGAATTAAATTTTACTTGTATACAGGTAATGAAATATTTTGCCTCCCCAATATATAAAAAATATTACTACTTTAGTAGACACAAATATTGTACAATATTGTATAACATTCATGATTATTGTTTCGCAATATTGTTTCATATTGTGGAATATTATTTAATATCATAATATCGCACAATATTGTACAATATTGAATAACAGTCTGTGCTGCCAAGGTATTGTACCACCATTAGGGAATAGAACAGTTTTATCGGCCAGATATAGGAATCTGAATGGACATGAAATGGAACTGAATCTGATGAAAATTGGTGAAATGGGAGTATAATGTGGGAATGGTTTAGTTGTATATCATGACTGCAGGCAAAAATCACAGGAAGCAGATTAGTGGTTCTGTTACCGTGAATATCCAAAACAGGAATATGTCGACACTCACCGGTGAATATCAACATATACCAAATAACTCGGTAAAAGCCATAATATGTTATTATATTCTGGTGTATTAGGACTACCCATGGTGTATGTCACCAATCACTGACATGTTCTGGTGGAGATCGAAATGAGACTGATGTCGGCCGTGGTAGTACAAATGCCCGAAATTTATTAGCGGTTGTTGTTGGAATAGAAGACTGTGACTTTTAATAATTAGCAAACAAAAATGGTACCCCCAAGCAGCTTTATAGTTAATAATTTGTAAAGAAATGTTACCTTTCATGGATGAGATCTCTTCTCAAGAAATGTTGCCAAGAAAAGCCGCTGCAGCTAGTTCTAGAAGTGGAGGGCTATGCTATACATGCTGTCATTGCAAAAAGAAATGTTTCACTACTAAATGCAATTGTAAAAGCCAGTACTCTCGTGCAATTCAAAACTTCGGGGTAAATTGTTGTAACAAATAAGATAGTATAATGTCAATCACAAAATTAAGTTTAATTCTATAGCTTTCAATTTAATAGTTTAATTACTATAATTTTATTAATTTTAATAGTTAAATTGCTATAATTTTGTAAGCTTTAAATTTAATTTTTAATTACTATAGTTTTTTAAGTTTAATTATTATAGCTTTTTCCTATTTTGACATATAGCTCATACTATCTTTTAATGATAGTGTGATTTTAAAAAGTAAAAAAATATATATTCAGCATTCAGCATCAGTACAAGATGGTTGTTGATACACTACAGTGATACCCCGAATATATAAGACTATAAACAATATTCGGTCTTACATACAGCTATTTGGTTTATCCAGGCATTCATCGGTGAGTGAAGATATTTCCCAGATTTCATCCTTTCACGGTCACAGTTTTACAATCTGGAAGCGTTTTTTTACAAATGTTGTAAATAAAACAAATTATTCTATTACAGAAAGTTTTTCTAGTTATAAAATGCAAGCGTGTATCAATTATCTCTAAAAATCTTTGATGAAGACAGCCGTACACAATGAAATTTTAAAACTAAAGCTGTTGCATCTGGGAAAATTAAATTGCTTTACTTTGAATAGGATCTATACATTTCATTTTGTTAATTGTCTTTGTTTTATGAGTGTTTACATATGGAATACCAATACGAAACCATTTTCCACTAATAAACTAAAACCCAAACATTATTTTGCCATTATGAAAAGGAAGACCAGAAATTGAAAAAGCATTGGCGCAAACACAATAATTCATTTCACATATACACGATAAAGGAAGAGTGCTTATATATAATACTTTATGCATTCGTACAATGCTTTGTCTAAATAATTATCATTGACACCAAAGTAATTGAAATAGCTCATCCGTAAAGCGAGTTCCCACTCAAGTAAGCAATCATTCAAGCCTTGGTTATTACACGCTTCCATCCAATTAACTCCTAAACCTCGTTAGGGTAACTGCTATTGGTAGGAAAATGTTTTAACGATTTATGTTGCTCTCACTGTCCCCTTTTTTATTCTTATTCAGGGAAAAGAGTGGAAAGACCCGATGTACCCTCTTTTGTTCAACAATTATTACAAGACTAACGACAAAAATACGACTAATGAAACGTATTCAATTCTGCGAAACCAATATTTCGAACCACGCCATTTGTTTATTTTGATGAAACTTATCAGTTTCTAATAATTGTAGGGTGTTTAAATTGGACATCTATATGCAGTTGTCGTTCGAGCAAAAATTATTTTGCCGTATTTTATGAATGCCCGCTTATATCAATTTGGATGGAAGCCCTTAGCTGTGGTTTGTTCAGGGTTTTCGGCGCAAAAGCCATATTTGGCCAAGATGCGCCAAGCAGATGGTAAAAGTATGGAGCATATATAAGAACATACATATTAACTCATAAAGAGAAAAGTAATCAAAATAAAAATGCAAATAATGACAGAGCCAAAATACATAATTATAAAACATTTAAATAAAACAAAGATGGGGCCTAAGCTGCGTGAAAGTTATCAGTAAAAACATATCAGAAAAAAGTAATGGGTGGGTGTGTGGGGGTGGGGGTGGCTGAGAAATAAATTGAAAGCATTTAAAGTTGGTTTGTTAAATTTAAAACAAATTTACTAATTAAACCTTACGAATTCATTGATAATTATAATAAATAGGCAAGATTCTGAAAACTCACAACAAACTGTTCAGTAGTTCATTTTAAATATTTCAAACAATTCCTGAATTCCTTAGTTAAAATAAGACTGTAAAGAAAGCAAAGACAAAGTTATAATTATATTTTTCTAAGAAAATCCTCAATTTGTATTACGAAGTTACTTGTAGTTACTTTTTTGTATCGCCTCGGTGTATCCAGTTCCTTCAAGGAACATATTTCCATGTTTACTAATTATCCGTCCATCAATGCTCCAAACAATGTTGGATTAAATAAAGTCGTTCTACGGCGAATCATCGATACATTGGATGCAATCACAGGTAAAAGTGAAGAAATTTAATATTTCTTTAAAAAATCAATTCATTTTGCTTTATTAGTTTGAGTTACTCGAAATGAAGAATTCCACTGATTGTACTCCAATATGATCAAAGAAACCTCTCTTCAAGATTCTTAATAATGGAGTGATGTATCCAGTTTGAATGTAATGAAGTGCAGAAGAGTTTTTTTACCTTCTCAGAAAACAAATATTCAGTTACCAAATAAGAATTTAGTTATAAAATTACATTTACAAGAGTATTTCATATTCTTATTTTCCATGAATAATTAAGTTCGTCCTTTTTCATAACTCCTTTTGTGTACTGCAAAACAAGTGATGAACCATTTCTCATATGAATCTCATTAAAACTTAATATAAATATAAACAATATGCCAGTGAACTTTTTAACCTTTGCAGACAAATTTATACTTATGCTATTAAGATTTCTCATATTTATGTGGGAGGGGGAGGGCGTATCTGTGAAATCTCTGATCACCTTGAAGACTGAAAAAATGCATGCCAGTTGAAAACATGACAAAACGAGAATTGTAACTGTGTATGATTTCTTTCCATAAAAGAAAAAAACAAATATTTCGGGCAAATCGCATTCGAAATAACCAATTCTATGACATGATAAAGAAGAAAAATTTTATTTACTCTATCATGTATTTTTTGAATTAATTTGCCCTATCATGTATTTTTTGAATTAATTTATCCTATCATGTATTTTTTGAATCAATTTACAATATCATGTATTTTTTGAATTAATTTACAATATCATGTATTTTTTTTAAAAAATTATTTACCCTATCATTTATTTTTTGATTTAATTTATCCTATCATTTTTTGGATTAATTTAACGTATCATGTTTTTTTTTTGGATAAATTTATCCTATCATATATGGACACAATTAGGATCTAAATTTTGTCTAATATTCCAAATAAATACTGTTTCTTAACTTGATACCATTGTATTAATTTGCTTTGTTTCTTAGATTGTTAAAAACACATTGACTGATTATAAAAACGCATTTCTCTTTAAAACATTTAGTCAGAATATAATGGAGAGTACAGCTGTTAGCATAATATATACATGGAAACATATATACAAATGATTCCATGTTCTTAAAATAATTATTCCCCCTCAACCTGTTTTGAGGGATATAAGCTTTCCAAATGGTGTTATATACTGCGTTATGAGCATCATTTGTAAAATAAAAATTATGCCTCTCATCAATCGTTAGATCCCAAATAGAAAAATATTCAATTTAAACTCACTTTACACTTCCTCTGAGGAAACTGCCTGTTCAAAATACAAATATGCACATACTGGACCTTATATTCTTAAAAATTATTTGTTTAAAATATCTTAAAATGGCTCAAAGAATTTTCAGGATTCACATTAGCATCATTTCCAAGCAGAATGAAACATATGAAGATAGAATAATTTATAAGAGAACAATTTGTCAAAAGGCTGTTTCTCTTCTCTAGAAATCTGAAGCAGGGTAACTGAAATTTCTCAAGGAAATGGAAAACTAATGTTTCCCTTAGATATTTATATTCGAAAAATTTTGAAAATGTTTCGATTCCAAAATACAGATAACGACACATTTAAATGCATAATATATATCAACAGATGAAATCAACATTGCTCATATGAAATCGTGTATTGTATTCATAAAATATTTGGACACCTCCTATTATAGTAAAGATTAATGCATGCGCTTTTGGGAGTATTTCCTTGAATTTGCTCTCTACAGGCCATACAGTTTACCTCAAATAAAAAAAAATAATCTGTAAAAATATACTTTAAGGGGATGGGAATGTTAACCTCAGAATGAGGTTTTAAAACTTTATTTGATTAAAAAATTAGTTAGATTCTAATGCTTCTTACTGTAATTTCTGAAACTGTTCTCACACACAAAAAAAATGATTATTTCATTGTTTTTAACCCTTAAATGCGGACGTGTTGTCTGTGAGACCGCTAGCGATGGACATTCAGTTGCCCCTAATTTATTTTTAGATCAATTGAATCGATCGACCCTGTAGCTTTGTATTTTGTGACCTTCAATATGCGAGCACTTGTTCAGCCGGTTTCAGCGAATGGTTTTTAAAATAATTCATTTTTTTTTAAGCGCGGCCTCTAAGACCGCACCTCCTTCTTAGTGTCGCAGTGATAAACTAAGCTTAGAATATGGCGCTAAACTGAGGCCTCGAAATATTATCCAATTTACTAATCCTATAATGAAGAAGTGCTCCAAACATTTTCACATGAAACAGAATGTGAATTTAGTGTTAAGAATAATTTTCAGAAATCTTTTTCGAAGAAAGTTTGCATTTAACTGATTCTAATATGTATGTTCAAACATAATTAATTTTTTTAGTAATAATGCATGCTGAAAAATTAATAGCATGTATTAATATACCAAGATAAGTATATATAATTTATAGGTTGAGTTTTATACTAGTACTTAACCTGTATATTTAAAATGTACTAAAAAATGCTGCTATGAAAGTCAAACAAGCCGTTAAAAAAAAGGGTAATTTTTTTCACATAATTGTTGAATTTTCCATCGTATGATTTTCTATATATCTTCGAACACTTAAAAAATAAATATGATTTAAAAGTAAAAAGAAATATTTTTTTAAGAACACTGCTTGTCGTAAAATTTAATTTGAATAGAAATCTTTGTTCCAACACATTTGCTTCTTTTAACGATAATATATATAGAAAAAGCTCTAAAACATAATTATATACCAAGAAAAATTCATGAAAAATATATTGTCCAATTTTCATTCGAATATATTGATTAGAAAATTTTATTCGAATGTAAAGAAAATGTGGTATCGTAGAAATGCGCATCTTCCCAATTAAGGGTTAAAACATTAAAAAAAATTATATTTTCAATGATGTCCATTTAGTAGCTGTAAAATTATTTCCTCTAGATTTAAATTACTTTTAAAAGATTTCAAATACATTTTTCCACAGTACTGTTATTATTACTGTGATTGAGACCGAAATTGTTTATAATTCTCCATGAAAATTTAATCACGTGATATTCTTTTTTGTTGAAATCCTACGAAGGACTCTACTTTTAATATTTATATTACATATAGTTTTCACTGTGTATAAAGAGGCGAAGTTTCAACACCACTAAATTTAGAAGACAGATGGACTGATCTATCATGTCAAGGAAATGGTTATTAAAAAATGTATATTGTAATGTAAATGTATATTCATTTAAAAGAATAAGTGCAAACTTATTAAAATTAGATGGCTATAACGTCTGACAGTTTGATGGTGTCATGTATTTGAAATTTTGACTAAATGATTTAACTGAAATTTAATATAACTTAAATCTG
>JAPMOQ010057778.1:705850-762209 GCA_026543055.1 Argiope trifasciata
ATGGAGTTCCATGCCTGTTGCACTTGGGTGGTCAATGCAGGGACGGTTAATGCTGGTTGTGGATGACGCTGGAGTTGTCGTCCAATGATGTACCATACGTGCTCGATTGGAGAAAGATCTGGTGATCTAGCAGGCCAAGGCAACATGTCGACACTCTGTAGAGCATGTTGGATTAAACAGCGGTATGAGGGCGAGCGTTTTCCTGTTGGAAAACAACCTCTTAAATGCAGTTCATGGATGGCAGCACAACAGGTTGTATCACGAGACTGACGTACAAATTTGCAGTCAGAGTGGGTGGGATAACCACGAGAGTGCTTCTGCTATCATACGAAACTGCTCCCGAAACTATAATTCCAGGAGTAGTCCCTGTGTGTCTAGGCCGCAGACAGGTCACTAGCAGGCGTTCACCTGGCCTCCTTCTAACCAACAAACGGCTATCACTGCGACCAAGGCAGAATCGGCTTTCATCAGAAAACATAACAGATCTCCTCTCCGTCCTCCAATGAGCTCTAGCTTGACACCACTCACGTCGCAAACGGCAGTGGTTTGGAGTCAGTGAAATGCACTGTACAGAGCGTCTGGCTCGAAGCTGTCATTGAAGTTACCGATTTGTAACAATTCGTTGTGTCACTGTGTTGCCAACTGCACTCAAATTTCAGCTGCAGACGCAGTACGATTAGCCACAGCCATACGCAGAATACGACTGTCTTCTCTCTCAGTATACCACGTGGCCACCTGGTCTTCTTGAGGCAGTACTTTCCCTTGACCACTGCCGCCAATACTCATGCACAGTGGATACATTCCTGCCAAGTCTTTCAGCAATATCGCGGAAAGAAAACCCACCTTCTCGTAGTCCTACAAAACGACCTCGTTCGAACTCAGTGAGCTGCTGATAATGGCTTCTTCGTCTTCTCAGAGGCATCCTTGACTAACATTAACCCACTACGTCAATTCTCAACTGTAAATAACGATCATGAACCTTACATCGCTTATTTAAAGCAAACCTCATTTGCATATTCATAGTGTCGCTACTAGCGCCACATTTACGCGCGTAATTCGAAATTTGAATCGACGTCATCTTTCAGATGTATAAACACGCCTACCAAATTTCGTTTATCTAGCACAGCTTCTTCCTAGTGTTGAGATTTTTTTCCATCAGTGTATAATGAATAATATGACAACCTATAAGTAACTGAAATACTAAATCGTATGTATATATATTATATAACAGTATTAAACAGAGTAACTCAAGTGTGGTAAACTTCCCATAAAGTCTTAAATACTATTTCTAAAATAATAATCTGTTGTGATCGGATGATTCGATCAGAATATTCGTTTATTTACTTTCACTTAAATATTTTATTCTTAACCGAATGTTCAGAATTTCAGGGTACTAGTTTTAAACATTAAAGGGAACCAGATATTTTTTTTTAAATTTATCCCTTAATTGGGCAGGTGAATGTTTAAGACTTAACTGGTGATGTGCAGTCTACTAGACCGCATTTCATTTACCCCCAAATTAATTTTTTAATGAATGTAAATGAAAATCGATCAAAACATTCTGCAGATATTTTTCTTGATATATTGATAAGTTTTAGAAGTTTTTTCGAAACATAACATCATTTAAGAAAGTAAATGCGTTTGAACATATATTTTCTTCTCAAATGAAGTGTCACAATGAATAGTATAATTGAAAAGCATTTGTTTATACTTCTTAAATCAGTTATTTTTCTAGTGCACAATAGATATATCGAAAACAATACATGGATAATAATAATAAAATGAAAATGTGTAAAACTGATTCTTTTTTATCGGCATGTGTGACTTTCATAGACCGATTTTCAAGGGCATTTTAAACATACAGCTCAAGAAAAAAAAAACCCTATAAATTCTCTATATATTCCTCTTTGAATATATATTTCATAATTTTTTCAAAAAACATTATTACTATAGAAATTAATTATATTTGAACATACATATTAGAATCAGTAGAATGAAAAAAAAATCTCTTCTATACAGTTATCCTTATCAATAAAATCCCTTTCTGTTTTATTTAAAATTGTCTAGAGAACTTATTCATCATAGGATCAGTAAATTGATTCATATTCCGGACCCTAAGTTTTTGAGCCATCTGCTAAGAATTGTTTATACACTAACAGAGAGACGCTGCCTTAAAGACCACTCTAAGAAAAATAACTGAATTATTTTAAAAGGCATTCACTGAAACTGGTTAAAAAATTGCACATTTATTGAAGTCATAAAACAGGAATCTACGTGGTCAATCCCTTCAACTGAACTAAAAATAGAAAACGGTTGATTGAAAGTCCATAGCTATCGGTCTCACAGACCACATGTCTCCAGTTAAGGGTTAATAATTTTTATACCTAATGTATCCAATATCAACATGAATTATCGTATCAGAATTACGTCTCTTTTGCGCTAACAAAGGGCTATTAAAATCTTAATTGTCTGAATCGATTATATTCTAATTATCGCATTACCGTTAACTTCACTTCCCTGTTTGGCAAATAAATTATAGTAAACAGAATCTTTATTTAACCTAAAAGGAAGTTAAGAGATTAAAGTTTGAAGAAATAATGGAAAGCGTTTCAATTTCCACAGATAATCAAGACATCTTTGAGGAAAACGATTACAAAACGATTTTATTGAATAACATATCTTTGTAAAACATTTATAAAAATTAAGAAATCATCATTGAAAAATAATTTCTTTATCTTTTAAAATAATAATAATAAACAGAAATACGCAATCGTAAATTTCAAGATGTGCTGTGATAATAATTTTTGATCACATGGTTATATTAATGAGCATGCGTCATTTAAAAAAAATACAATGTTTTTTTTTTCTTTCGATATTGAAGAGAGTTCCAAAAAATTTTTTGCCAACCAAGAAAAAATTGGAAAGCTAGAATCCTGTTTAAAATTTATAACTTAATGCACATGCGTCAACTTTTGAAAAAAACTGTAATTTTTTCTCTTTCGAAAAAAAATTGAAAAGGAAAATTGCAATTTATGCTTTATTCATTGTCTGCGTAATTTCAAAAATCCCTAACCAAAACAACATCATTTTCACACACAAAAAAAAATGCCATTTTTGGAAGCTGAATAACGAATTTCCATCGTAATGCCATTTCCAATTAAATAATAAAGTATTTACCAATAAAGTTTTAAAAATGAATTTATATAAAATTTTGATGAAAATAATATTTTTGTAAACAAAAACTGCTATTTTTTAAGAAAAGCATATTAAAACCGCGTGAAATTTTTTGAACATTTAAAATACAAATTTAATTTCCTCCGAAAAAAATTATATTCCATGAAAATAACAATTATGATGTCCTAGTTCTACGTTGACGTTTTAAAAACGCATCTGCTGTCACAGAAGCATATTCAATAATAAAGCACCACTGGCATAATAAAGCACCACAACATAAATGGCAGCCTTTTAAAAAGGCATCCCCTATCAAAGAAGCATACATAATAATAATGCGATACTAGTAAAAGCAGGTAAAGAATATATATGCAAATAAAAGATGATGAAAATAGCCATTCATGGCTTATTCATTGTCTAGGATATTTCAAGCTTCAAAACATTTTAACCAAAATAACATGTTCTCAAATGATAATAAAACCAATTTTTGTGCAACATTTTTTGGGGAGTTACTGCAGAAATATAAAAAATTTTGATTTTTAATTACAGAAATAAAATTAATGAAATTTTCATCATTAGAATCCATTAGAAATTACTCCGAAATGCACCGGACATTGTTTTGTGATATTTGATAGCATTATACAGGCAGTCAGTCATTTTGCACAATTCATTTTCTTTATTATTAGCGGACTGTAAAAATGAATGAATGTAAAAATTGTTATGTGTGAGTGTATAAACAGAAAATAAAATGGATGTATGGATGGTCGGACGGACGTCGGATGCTACCTTTACTCGAGGACTGAATATTCTAACAATATAAAATATGAAAATTAAAATCAGTTTTTTAATTTTTCTAAAAAATGGTGTATTTTGAATGTTTTGAATGCTTTCATTCATAAATCGGCGTCAATAACAAAAATATTTTAAAAATTAAAAAATAAATAAATTTGAAGTTTAATTTAAGATGTCGATAACTATAACTTGTGACCGAAAGGACGCCAAAATTCTAATTCTGTCAGGGTAAACTATGAAAATCAATAACTCATGCCAATTTAGTTAAAAGTACATTTAATGACATTAAAGAACAGGATTTACAAGGGGACAAAACTATTTAGGACAATAACATTCACAATATAAGCATTAAAATAATACTCGGGGGCTACATCATGCTTTAGGTTCGCTTCCAAGACATGGACTGAAAAAGCAGTTACGGAAAAGCAGTCCGAGGAAAGCAGTTACGGTTACAAACTAAAAATGTAATACACGTTTTAAAAATTGAGTTTTAAAACGCATTCACGCAGTGAAAAATAATTCAAAATTGTGATCACATAAATAAAATATTGCTTAGTTCTCTTCTCTAAAATACAATTCCCTTTGTATAGGGCAACATTATATATAGAAATAGAAACAAAATATTATTCTTACTAAACTCTTTCCAATATTTCCTCTCCTTTTGAATGTTTTAAACTTATCTTTAAACTTTATCCCAGAATAAACTCTAACACGTCGAAGAGTAAGTGGATAAAATAAAGCATCCGTCATAAAATGGCAGACAAGCAAAGAAAGGGAGTAATTTTTTTTCTTTCTTTCTTGATGTAAAAAATTCCGAAAAAAAAGTCTCCTCTAGAAAAAAATTCAGGAAATCCTTAAAATAACACTTTCATTTATTTTTAAGGCACACATAGAAGGCAAAAACCGGATTTCCGGTTTCTGAGTTTGTTATTTTGTTTTTCTTTTTCTACCTATCAGATTGAATAAAGATTTTATGAGGCGTACAATGAGATACCAGGCAATTGGATTTTGCTGTTTCCTCTGAAAATTTTTAAATGAAGAAGAAAGAGCAGGAACAGGTCATACAATCAACTATATAAATAAAAATGAGTGTTTGTCTGTCTCTTATGAGCGGCCTCATTGCCCATTCGATTGTAAGGAAACTTTGAATACTTATTATTGATACTTGCGAGATTGCCATAGGCACATTGAAATTATGTAATCGATGTAAATAAAAATGAATGTTTATCTGGACGTCTTTTATGAGCGGCCGCTTCCCTCATCCGATTGTGATAAAACTTTTGAATATTTATTACTGGCACTTGCGGGGTGGTTACAAGCATAGTAAAATTATGTAATAATAGATAAATAAAAATAAATGCTTGGCTGTCTCTTATGCGCGGCCTCACCGCTCATTCGATTGTAATGAAACTTTGAATACTTATTACTGATGCTTGCGAGATGGTCATTGGCGTATTGAAATTATGTAATCCATATAAATAGAAATGAATGTTTGTATGTATCTTATGCCCTGCCGTATCGCTCATTCTTCGCGATAGAAAATTGAATACTTATTGCTCTGATGGGATGGTCATAGACATGTTAAAATTATGTGAACAATATAAATAAAAATGAATGTTTGTCTGTGTGTCTCGTATGTGAGGCCATACCCCTCATCCGATTGTGATAAAACTTTAAATATTTTTTACTGGGACTTGCGGGGTTTTTATAAGCATAGTAAAATTATTTAACTTATAAAAAAATTGTAAATCTATTTACAGCACCTATTAACCAAAGATTATTGTTAAATTAACACACCAAGAAGACTCAAAAAATTCAGTAAAGATGTTGAATTCAAGTTAGAGGTTAATATTTCGTAGCTATTGTACGTAAATGCTATGTAAGTTGTTTTATGAGGTAATCGTCTTATTAAAGAGTATACGAGAAAGCTTTGGGAGATGCACTCCCATACGGTTGATATTGGAATTAAAAATTGACAAAATTTTATAGTTTTTTGCAGCCTTTTCAGGAACTATTAGAGTACAAAAGTTATTGCATTATTTTAACTTTGAAAAAATATCAATTCAACTGCATCAACAAATTTATTTCATAAATATATATTTTTTGTGTTTATTCAATTTGAAAAAGAGAATATTTTAATCACATTTTCAAACATTAATCTTGAGAAGTCTGGACGATTATTAAAAGAATCACGAAAGATACCAAAAACAGTTTCTTCCCTTACAGTTCTCAAGGAACACCAAGCATTACAATTTTTTAAGAATGCATAAATCGATTATATAAAAATGAATTTTGATTTGTTCGTTCTTTATGCGCTTCTTTTCTATACAATCAATTTCTATACAACTTGCTCAACTTATTCTTTGCACCTGCATGAAGGTTTTAGGGAGAGTACAGTTACCATATATGTTATGTAAAAATGAATTTTCGTTTGTTCGTATTCTTTGCACTGCTGTACTGTTCAACCGATTGCGATGATACTTGGCAAAAACTATTCCTTTCTTAGTTTTAGCTTTAGTTTTATGTATATTATCGTCCTGTTTAAAGCAACGCGAGGGCTATTTTGGGACGGACCTCGGTCAGAACCACGGTCAGATGACGAGGACGACACCTGAACTGGCACCCCCCTCTCCTCACCACACAACACCAGTAGGAGGACGTTTGGCCTGACAGATTTAACGTGCAAGAGGCCCCCTCACACGACGGTTCTTCGGTGGAATCGAGTCTCGAACCTGAAACCCTCCGGTTCCGAAGTCAAGACCTTACCACCAGGAAACCGCGGCCCCACTATTGCTTTCATTTCCACGAAGGTTATATTTTAAAATCGATAAAATTCAAACATTCCATTCCATCGGAATTAATCACACCTATATGAAACAAAATAAAAATTATTATGATTGATTTCAGTCGAAGTGAGGGAAAGGAAATCAAAAATACTTCTTGAAAGCTCTAATGTGTTTCTTTTCATTGATAATTAGTCTTTTACACAGAATGGTGTCATTCAACGTGCTCAATATTTTGTCTGCAGCCAACGACACATATTATTCAGAGTTGATCTCGCAGATACATAATAAAATTATTATCGATGTAGCTCAAAGTAAGGTATATATAAACGAAATTTTCCAATACAATCAGTAATCTTGCTATTTATTAAGTAAATCTACAAGCGATTTTTTGATTATACAAATGTATATCGTGTTGATTGCTTTGATAAAAAGCATGCCCCCAAAAGTTCGTCACTTAATCGATCAAACAGCGCAACATTTAGAAATTATCCAAATCGAGCTTCATAAACATACGAGAAAAGGCAAGAGAGCAATTAAGTAGATCGTTTACAAACTGCAAATTCACTGCCTGCAACGCAACAGGTAAACGGATTGCAACGAAATTTGATATATAGCCTAAAAATTACCATGAGTTTAAAAGAATTTCGAGATAAAAAAAAATTAGTCCCAAAATGTCTACCAGATGGCGCCTTGTTGGAAAAGCAGTTTTTACAAAATAAGCGACCAAAACGGAAATATGCAATAATAAAATTTATTGATTAGTTTTTGATTATTTTGTCATCGTGCCACATTAAGAAAAGGTAAGGAAAAATAACAATACCCTGTTTGAGGGGGGGAAAAATATTCGACTTGATAATGCGGAATGAGGGTAGTCTCATGGTGCCCCTTTCCTAACATCGTTCTGAACAAGATTAACAACTGCTCCTGTTGTGCAATTTCGTTCTAATCTGGTCTTGTTTCTGTAAACTGAACTCCCCCCCTCTTTTTTTTTTTTACTTAAGCAGAATACTGCTGTTTTTCTTTACCTTCTCAGCCAATGAATGTTATTGTTATTTCAATATTTTGTTTTGGTAATTTATTGTGTTAAATTTAATATTTTTTTTCCAGAAAAGGCGCCCTCGGGTGGATATTTTGAGCTAAAATATTATTTTCAAAATTCAGTAAGCGCATTTCGTATAAAGTCCGTTACCATATTTCGTTGCAATCCGTTCACCCGTCTGCGTTATAGAATGCTGTTTATAAGGGAAGTTTAATTAAAATCACCCTTAAGTAGACCATTAAAATTCCTTCCAAGAAATTACTTGTCAAAATATTATTTCATATTGTGGAAAATATTCTTAAAATTCCAACGAATTTCAGTGTTGTATTAAAGAAATGTCAATAATAATAAGAAAACAATAATTTATAACACCAATAATTTGTTTCTTTTATTCCTTAAGAAAAGTTTAATAGCATATCCATAATTTTTACTCCTAAATTTAGAATACTCTTAAAATAAAGCGATATCGAATGAGTTTACCCGAGTTTCTTAAGTTGTATTGATACTTTTAAGACCATTCAATAACTGCGGTGGAAAAGTATAAAATTATCTTGGAAAAAATACCAGAAATTTACTGTTATACTTCTATCAACAACATACATAGCTGAAATTCTAACTAATCATACACCATTCTATTACTAAAATCCTCATTGTAAGAATTTTATATAATACTAAAAAATAGGATGCCAAAGAATAAATTAGAAAGTTAGGATTCAAATTCTTGAATTTTCAGAAACTTTCAAAAACCATTATCGAATGATATTAGGTTGTTCGGAAAGTAATTTCGTTTTTTCCTGACAAAGGATTTAATTGCATTTTTCGCACCCAATTTCATACTTAAACCGCAAAATCATTTTATGTTTTAAGAGCTGATATAGCAAGGCTTGAGTGTGAAAAAGTGCAGCTGATTCTTCGCAGTAGTTTTTGGATGGTGCCCTTTTAAATATGGAGAGCAATAAACAGCATTTTCGTCATTTTTTTCTTTTTTGCTATAAAAGGTAAAAATGCTGTTCAAGCCAGAAATAAATTAGCCAATATGTGTGGAGAAGATGTGTTAACAGTACATCAGTACCAGAACTGATTTGCAAAATTTTTCCTTCAAATGAGGAGGCCAAAAACCACCTCGATGAGTTTTTTTTACAGCAAAGACCAAAACTTTTATGAGCGTGTAATCATGTTACTACCAAAAATATGGCAAAAGGTATTAGACCAGAATGGCAATTTTATAATTTAATAAATAATTTATTCATTAAACGAAAATTTCTTTTCATTTTGACAAAAAAATACGAAATGACTTTCCGAACAACCCAATATATTGGGAACAATTCGGAATGGCTTACTAACTATTATAATAAACTATTTCATATGATTTTGAAATCAAATATTCATGTTTAACAACTGCAGAAAGAGTAACTAATGAATACGTTACGGAAAGCGAGAAGACGTTTGTAAAAAAATAATTTCTTTTTATTTAACAAAGAAAAAAAATTGGGCATAAAATAACAGTGTCCATTAAGCCTAAATTCTCTGTTTGCTGTTTTCTTTGGCAAAAACAACAAGTAACATCCTGTCAAAATTATTTGTAATCTCCTTAGGACTAACAGGTACTTATGGAGCACTTCTTTTCTAAATCTGCGTCTACTATGACATAAACACTGAAATAGCGGAAAGTTCACATTATTAGTTCACGTATGACAAAAAAAACCTTTTTCGTGTTACTGCAATTCATGAATAGCACACAATGCTGGTTTTCGACGAATGTATTTTTGATTTCCGGTCTCTAAGGATAAAGAAATAATCGGGAAGAGCTCTTGGACAATGGAGATATAACTAATTATTATATAAGTATCTTATTATTATTAAGTATCTTAAATTCTATAAATATTTTTAAGATTACACGATACCAGAATCAGAAAAGTACGAAATTATCATGTAAACGTTACCAGGAATTTACTGTCTACAGTTTTATTCTGCAATATAACAATCACAATAAACTTGTAACATCTTGCCTGTAACAATTTGATGTGTACCAACTCATTTTTAACTATGTCCTATTTTTATAAAATAAAAAAAGCTTCAGTATCTCCCAATAATTATTCAGAGATTCATTAAATTAACTATTCATGAATTATTCTCCTGTTACTGAAATCCTTATAATGAGAACTTTATATACTAATATCCAAATATCATTCAAAATAATAAACTATTCGATAGGTTCAATTCGAATTAGTTCTATTTTTGAATTCTTGCCATATTTGAAAATTCATTCTCAAATTTTGGAATAGATCTGGAATTTATACTTGCAGATTATAAAATGAAAAAAAAAAAACTCAAAATGGTTTACTAGCTAACTGCATGGTATGATAATCAAATCGTTTTACAAATTAATTCCAGAACCAGTAATTAATGACGAAATCACGATGGCATGAAGACGTTTATAAAACTGAATGTTCTATTTTTCAAAGAAAATCAAATAATTAAGAACATATGTTGACTTAACGTCCCTTAAGTCTAAATGCTGTGTTTGTTATTTTCTTTTACAGAAACAAACGGCATCCTGTCAAATTTACTTGTTATCTCCTAAGGACTAATAATTACTTATGGAGCACTTCTAGCTCCAAATCTACCTCGATAGAAAACACTAAAATAATGTCCACCTTATGCGACAAACTAAAAAGGAAAAGATCGAGGAATATCCTTAGTGTAACTGCAATTCATGAATAGCACCTAACAATGGTTTTCGGCGAATGTATTTGGGTTTCCGCTCTCCAAGGATAAAGGAATAACTCTTTTCTCTCGGTTTGCCTCGCCGAAGATATCCTGAAGTATCCTCGTCGGACATTATATCCTTGACAGAAATGACAGAACTCATTCCGGATAAAAAGAGATAAGTTTTATTTTTCTTGCCAAGTGTCCTTGTCAGTGAGTGTAACAAAAAGTTTTGAAGGTTGTTATTTATGGATCACTTAGTTTTTGACATTTGGCTTCAAAAATGTTTAGAAAGAAAGAGGAAATATCGATGGTGTAATAAAGAAATGCTATATTTTGCTTATTTATTTGCTTGTTTTATTCGTTCTTTCAAATTTCTAGTGATCCGAAATGCTAATAATGAAATGAATGGGAAATATTTTTCAAAGTAAATATTAATCAATTACGGTAAACAGATATGAATTCCAAAGGCTTACTTGCTATGTATTTACTGATAACATAGTTTTCCTTTACAAAGGTAGTTCATTTTGATCTCGGATTAAACTTTTCAAAGCTGATTAATGTTTGACGTATCTCTTTATAATATTTTATATGGATGGCCGAATTCATTGTTTATTTAATACATTCCAGGTAGTTTTGGCACACTGTCTTAGTTCTGAATTGCTGCCAGAAATCTTAATTTTATTTTCATATGAACTATAGAAATAAATACTATTGCTGTCGTCTGAAAATCCAGCCTTACGATTCTGATAAATTTTAATTCTATTCCACTATCAATCTCAAATGGCTTTGAAATCATATAAAGGGCTTATATCAGAAGTTTTGTCCGTAAATAATAAATGCTTGACATCAGAATAATATTTCTTGAATCAAATTTTACTGTATATTTTGCTACAACTTTTCTTGTATAACTGTTATTGTGGCATTGTTAGGACATAGTTTATTGCTGTATTTATTTTTTTCCAGAAAAGTCGTGGCTTTTATGTCCATGTGGTTGGGTAGCTAGTGTCCTACATGGTTTTTCTCGTGCATTCATCTAGTAATTTTAGAATTCGTGTCCATTTCGGATTTTCTGTTTCAGATTATTTTAATTTGGTAGTTTCCTCTGCTGGTGTGGTTGCTTTCAACGACATCTAGTATTAAATGTAGAAGTATCTTAACTTAATAGGGTTTATTTTACATAAAATTTTTTAAATTGTTATCAAACATGAATGAAATTACTCTATAAAGAGAATTTGCATCTATTCACGTAAGTAAATAATATATATAATACACTTAATTTTAATATAAAAAATTTCAAACATTAATAATATTTTTTACAAAAATTTGTTATTTCGAAATAAAGCGATTATTTAACTTAATCTCGTAACTTAAGAAATTTTGCCTTTGAAATAAATTCCCATAAAACACTTTAAATGATTCCGCGTAACATTTTTTGATGATAAAATACAGTAGCAAAAAGTGTATTAAACTTGTAATAACCATTGATTTCCATTAGAAAAATATTTTACGTAAATGAAATAAAATTTCCAGAAAATCTTAATAAAATAAAAAATACCATTTATTAACTATTTTTGATAACTATTTTTAACTAATTTTGAAATAAACAATTTTTTGCATAAAAAAGTGAGTGCATTGCATTCAAAATATCAGGTATTTTATGAATACGAAAAAAATTAATCTTTCAAAGAATTTAATAAAATAAAATTTCTCGAAATACCAGAAAGTTGCTTATCAGAGCAATGAATACTTTCCGGTGGGTTATATCATTTCTTTGTTTCTGTTAAAGATTTCTTATAGTGTAAAAGAAACTTCAGCTGAAATATACAAGCATGAAACAGAATTTCAAAAGACTTAGGAAACAAAATAATAAATTCAGAGCAAGAAATATTAAAATTGCTGAATCTTTAAAAAAAATAAGTAAATAAAACAACGGCATTTCAGAAAGTATCGAGTTATTATAAAGGCAGCCAATAATTAAAAATGCATGCAATTTCCAAATTAAATATTTGTACAAATTTTTAAATAAATTTCATTTTGTACACTTTGTTTCTTTAACTTTATGGAATTAATTTTATTCAATCAGAAAATAAAAAAAAAATGTACAGCATATTCAAGCTCATCGAGACTTTCATGCATCAAATTTTAATCTTGAGGAGCCTCAAATTAGTTAGAATAGAAAGCAATATATTAAATGTTTTCATTCTCAAAACTACCAGAATTTTTCCATTAAAAGCACCTAAACATGAACTGTTTTTTCTAAATATATATTTTTAAAAAAATGAATGTTTGCATGTGTCTTATGCCTTCTCATACCTCTCATCCGATTGCAATGAAACTTGGTCAGTTTATTGCTTAAATCTACGGGATGATTATAGGCATAGTAAAATTATCTAAAAAATAATAAATTCGAGTCTCAATTCATCTATTTACCTAGGATTAACTTCCAAATTACTCGTCGTGATGAAAATAGATCAGTAAAAATGCTAACTCCAATTTAAAAGTTAATACAATACAACTATTGTGCACAAATGCCATGAAAGTCATTCTCAAAGTAACAACTTTATTACAAATCATGCGAAAACAGTTTCAAGAGACCAATAACGGGAGTTCAAAATTTTAAATTTTAGCGTTTTTCGCAGAAACATTCAAAAATATAATAATAAAATTTATTTTATACCATCTTAACAGAATGTTTTCAAAAAATTATCTTTTCTACTATATTAACGATTCTAAGGCATGAATATATCGTCTATGTTTAATCAATTTTAAAATAAAACATTTTAATCACATTTCTAAAATCAAACTTGAAAATTCTGAACCTATATTAAACAAATCATGAGATATAATAAATGGTTCCTTTCATTACCTTTCTGACAAAACACATTTTGCAATTCTAAAAGAATCCGCAAATTAATATATAAAAAAAGGATATTTGTTTATTCATTTTTTATATACTGTCACACCGTTCATCCTATTTCAATAAAAAATTGTTATATTATTGATTGATTGCACTTAATAGTATTTTTTCGGCAGAAGCAAAGCACTTGGTGTCTGCTTGTAAAATGTATGACGAATAAATTAACAGAATAAATTAAGCAGACGACATAGCTTTCTCAAACGATAAGCATATTTTCTTTAAGAAGTAGTATTTTTTAAGAGCAACGAAAAAACTTGCGTTAAGATTAAAATATTAAATAACCGTTCAAACAATAACAATTTGGTTCGAAATTACTCGTAATACATTGGCTGAAAAAAATTGAAAGGAGCGTTCATAGCATAGGGTATTTACCAATTAAATGGACGGGTATGAACTAAAGTGAGTAGCCTGTTTGTTTATTGTGCTTTGCAGTATTGCTACTATGTGGTTAAATGAAAAGTTCAAACCCACATCACAATCTTGACGTTTTTTTTGGGTACGGGGGCATGTGGCACATTTGCACAGCTTACAGATAGAACACAAAATAACAACCATGCCCGAACAGGAACTCGGACCCGGGACGCCCAGATCACTAGGAAGATACGAATGCCACTTCTAAATGAAACAAAACTGAAACTTAAAATGATCAATGCATTATGTGGAATGTTTTTTTTTTTAATTTTTATATATTATTCCGAGATAATTTCAGAATACATTTTTATCAACTTATGCCCACATTTTCAACTTTGATTGATACTTTGATTCTGATTTGGAATAATAGCAACAAATTGTTATGCGGATATACGATGAGATCAAAATTTCTATTGTCCATATCAGGGATGGCGAACCATTGGCACGCGTGCCATTGATAGCACGTGACAAAACATTTTGGGCAAGCCGCCGGTCAAAAGGGTTTGCATTTTAGTTCAAAATAATAATTTTCACTAAGAAGCATTACAAACAAACGCTAGTGTTCCTACTTCACTAAATAAGCCTAGATGTTTGTGTGACTGTTAAAAATTCGATTGCTCAGAAAACAAAATGATTTGGAAAATAATTGTTTCAGTTACTGATGATGCTCTAAATATGGTGGACAAATAAATTGAATTATGTTATGTCAAACAATCATAAGATGAGTTTATGTCAAACAATCGTAAGACATTCGATTGGGAAATTCCACTGCATTATTCACCAGCATATCTTGCTTTATGAGAGTAATTTAAAATTTCTTGATAATCTAATGGCGTTAGTCATAAAAATAGGTAACCTCGTATCATCGCTGGTTTTAAATAAGCGGGAGTTCGAGACTTTGTTGGATGACGTTAACTCGGTGTATACTAATGTATAATAATGTTCACTGGTTGAACTGCAGGAACGTACTTGAAATATTTGATGACTGCTTGGAAGAAATGAGACTGTTTCTATAAAAAGGAGGGAGAAAATGGACAATATCCACAGCTGTTGGATATTATGTGGCTCTCAAAATTGATACTTTTTACATGTAACTTTTACATGAATTATGCAACTTTATATGAACTAAACGCTAAGCTTTAGGACACACACAAAATTATCGTCATGATCGGTATCATTCGCACTTTTAACGCTGAATTACATGCTTCAGAAACGATTTCATTAAAAAAAACTACAAATACTTTTTAAATTAAAAAAATTAAATATTTAGATGTGCATGAGAAAAAAGGAGAAGAGAAAGTTATTAAGGAATTTATTTCCGTAATTGATTCGCCAATCAAGGAATATTTAGACAAATTTTCTCAGTTCAAAGAATTATCGAAATCTCTCACGTTTATTATGTACCCCGATGAGACTTCATTCGATAAACTGAACTTCTCTCAATTTGATTGGTTGGAAATCGAAGAATTTGCGATGCAACGGATTGATTTCCAGTATACTTCAATATGGATTTAAATAAAATACTGAAACAAGTAAAAGGTTGGAATTGATTGAAACAAAAAGATTGAGAAGCAATATAAGTAAAAACGTCAGTAACGAAATTTTGGAAACAGAGAATTCTATTCCTGATATATTTAACTGTTTGAAGAATCTGGCTCATGCTATTTTGACCAAATTTTGATCAACCTATGTCTGCTAGTCATTTTTTCTAGAGATGAATGATAATAAAGACTGGCATAGAAACCGTTTGGCAGATGATTCTAATTCAGCATACAACCTGCCAAAAGTAACATCCTAAGATTCTAATATGATATTTATAATCTAATCTGCAACAATAGAAGCCATACTAATGTTAATTTAACACCAATCACACGTATTACTAAAATAGTAACTACTATGCAGTGCAAAATGCATTTTTCTGTTCTAATTAAAGAATTTTGATTTGTTAGTATATAATTTAATTGTAATTTCTTTGAGATACATAAGAAAACTCGCACCGTTTTTAAGTTAATTTGCTATAACAGTTCGTATTATCTTCCTCTTATGCTGTTGTATGTAAAAACTATAAGAGTATGTCTGTGTCGCAATTTCTTACATATGCATCATGCAAAAATATTCAGGTTCTGCTAATAGTATGAAAATAATTGCAAAATGTTTTGTTGTTCATATTTAAAAAAAAAAAGATTTACTTCAGTATTTTATATCCATTTTCAGCAAGGTATTACTTTTTTTTCTGAATAATTTTTATTGCCTTAAATTAAATTTTAATCACGATAATTTCTTCATAAGAAATCCAATGTCAAGACAAGTTTCTGGTTTGATGGAATTAATATCAATTTCATTATGAGTTTTATGATTTTCATCCCCTTATCAATGTGACATATTTTGTTCAGTCAATAAAATTTAAATGAACGGGATTGGTTCAAAATAAATGTTGTAGATTTTTAAAAGTTAGGAAGCGTTATGAGAATGAATTACAAAAGGAATTGCAAGTAAGGAAGGAATTAGAGAAGAAATCGGGGTTTCTAGAAACTCTTTAAGTTTTTAATTTTAACTTTTTTATTTGAATTTTTTTTAAATTTTCTCACCCTTGTATCAATATCATTAACATTGTTCAATAATTCAGAATAAATGAAATATTTTTGAAGTAGGGTAAATGAACAAAATAAAATACAACGAGACAGAAATAAAATAAACGTAATTTTTGTATGTATTTTATTACATACCAACAGTACAATCAATACGTTAAAAACGTACGTCATTTTTACAAATATTCAGTTTTAAACTTTTTTTGGAGCTCGAATTTATTTTTTTACATTTTTTTTTAATATTTTTTTTTCAGTTTTCATATATATTTTTTAAAAATATAGTCAGGCATTTTATAAAACTAACATACATTAACATATGACAGAAAAACAAAAAAAATATCACAGATAAGAAATAAAAGAACACATAAAAGAATGAAATATCACAGATAAATATAAAGCATCACAGACAAATATAAAAAATCACAGATCATAACATATCACAGACAAATATAAAATATCACAGATAATAAAATATCACAGACAAATATAAAATATCACAGATAATAACATATCACAGACAAATATAAAATATCACAGGCTAAAAAAATATCACAGACAAATAAAAAATATCACAGACAAATAAAAAATATCACAGACAAAATTAAAATATCACAAAAGAAAAAAAAACATCACAGAGGAAATATCACAGACAAAAAAAATTTAAAACATAAAAAAAAAACTATTTACACTATTTACAAAATTATATTAATCTGACTTAATATATCTAATTTTTTTTTCTTTTATAATATTGAGCTGCTCACATCGCTATGGTGGTGGTTAAGATTGGAATTTGATTTTCTTCTGGGCTGATACGAAATATTTCTTTTTTGTTCATTTTATCGTTTGCTATGTAATGATTTTGAATGGATTATAGAGGAGGGAATTTTTTTTATTGCCTTGAGAATACTTTGAATTTTGGTTCGTTGACACTTGCTTGTTTATTACTTTTTTTTCACTTTTTCGTATTACTTTTATGTTTTTTTTTCTTCTTCTTTTAAAGGTTTTTTTTTTTTTTTTGCTTTTCCCATTGCTTTTAATTTTTTTTGTTGCTTGCTTTCAATCTTCTAAATATTTCAATAAATTTTGTATTCAGCGATGATAATTTATTTTGCTTTCAATTTTTCTGAAATGATTTAGCAAATTTTTCAATTTCCTTGTCCATGAGTTTTTCAATAGGTACTGATCTGTAATCTGCTGGTGGATGTTCTGCAACTCTAGATAAAAATTTTCTGTTTTCTTTGTTGACTTCTGATTGGATGATTGCTGATCTGTCTTTTGGATTGATTTCTTGAGATTTCGTCGAATTTTTTTCTTCGTTGCTGTATTTTGCCAAAAGTGTGTCCAAATATTTCATGGTCGACCAAAAATAGAGGATGTCCCAATAAGAAAAAAACGTAATTCTAACCGCGAACCATAGCCATGTGAGCATCAAAAGAATTTCAAATAATTTTGTATCCATTTTAGTCCATTAAAGTTCAGATATACAATGTCGAAAGAATATTTATTTGCAGGTATAAGATTATAATGCGCTATCATCAAATGTATTTTACATTCTGATTAATCTTTTTTGCTCAGAGCATAAACAATGCTAAAATTTCAACAATGTTCGTCTTTGAACAATACATACTTTTGTTATATTTACTTATTTATGACAACAATTATATTTGAAGAAATAACTTTGTTTCCAATAATCTGAATGGTGTGATAAAATATTGCATTACTTTATTAATTTTTTACAATCTTGTACTTTAAATAAAACGGGAAAATTATTGTAATCATCCAAATATTTATCTTGATACAATTTTCCTTAAACAGAAAAAAAAATGTTTCATACTTTGTTTGTCAATCCACATATTTATCAACATGACACCTCAAAACCACTTTGAAATGAGTGATGAAATAAATTTATAATATAAATTTCATCTTTTCATCCCTATTTTGAAGTTTTTTCAAAATGGAGCAAAATTTTCATTGAATGGCAATCGTTTTCTTTCTGTCAATGACCCTTTTAATACAAAACTGGAAAAGGTAAAAAAAAATCGAATTGCAATTTTATCAGTAATATTTAGATCTCTGTAAAAAATTTGCAATTTTATCAGTAGAATTTAGATCTCTATAAAATATTTGACATCATACGTTAATATGAGCTTTAATTTACATTATATTCCCGAGTATTTGTACCTTCAATCAAAGTACAGGAACTTTATAAATGAACATCTGTGAGCTGTCTTAAAACAAAAATCGTAGATCTTTAGCAGATTTTAAATCAAACATTTAGAATCAAATCTCAATATTAATGAATTAAACACATATTCGCATTTTTCCATGATATTGCGAAGCACAAAATGCGCCTTCCTTTGTAAGATGCCATGTTATATTGCGGTTTGTCGGTACTATCGAGAGTTTGTTGGATCTCAACTGTCATTAATTCAATTCCGCTATATCTTCAGCCGAAGTAGAGTATTATAGAATGAGAAAGGTACACAATAAAGATGAAAAGAGTACATTTTACCTGTCTTAATGTCATATTAAAACAAATAATCAAGGTATCCTATATATTTAAATCCAATTTTTGAGTGAAAATTATAATTTTTTATATTTTATGCGGACGTCCGTTCCTTTGCTTTTTTGAAAAGTAATTAAAATCACTTAGAAATGTTATAAATAAGGATATTTTAATAGTTTAGTTTAGTTTTATTAACGTCCCGTTTAAAGCAACACGAGGACTATTTTGGGATGGACCTCGTCATCTTGAACCAAGATCATATGACGAGGACGACATCTGAACTGGCACCCCCCTCTCCTCACCACACAACACCAGTAGGAGGACGTTTGACCTGACAGATTTAACGTGCAAGAGACCCCCTCACACGACGGTTCTTCGGTGGAATCGAGTCTCGAACCTGAAAACTTCCGGTTCCGAACCCGTGACCTTACCACCAGGCCACCGCGGCCCGGATATTGGAATAGAAACTAGCTGAAAATGGGTGTGTAAACAATACTATAATTATATTATTTTATTTATAATATATTTATTAATTAAATTATTATTACCAATACAATATAATATTTATTAAATGTTTTATTGATAGTGTATTGTTTTATTATTTGTTTATTTAATATTATAAAATATAAGTTTATGTTATCCAACAATTTTCAAAAGCAATTTTGACCGAAAATCGCTGTGTTTTATGTTTTACTAGCTACTACTCGCAACTTCGTTCGCGTGGCAATTTTTAGTGTGTGTATGAGAAATGACAGTCTTTCAAAAGTCGACCCTGTCTGTCTAAAATCGTATGCAAGCAAACCGACAATGCCGTCCATCATGGATGTCCTGCAGCTATCCTCTCTATGGCATGCATGTACGACATTGTGCACTTGTAACGCACTATTAACTTGGATTGCAATAAAAGAACTGCACTTTTTTTGGGGGTGATGAGACATGTTGGGTTACCTTCGCTTGCAAGATTCAGCGATAATTTCAAAACGGAAAGTGCAATCCGGCCACCGTGAATTCTGTTTGCAGCAGTACCCTTGGAGGCTACATTCAGAGCTATATTTCGGCTCTTGAGGAGTTGAGCTTGCAGGATATTCTGCACAAACGTCTTATCGGTAACCCCCAGTAAGTCAAGAAAGAATAATCCTTCCTTTCCACTATTTACTCGGTACAGAATCATTTCGTAGACTTGACGCCGCTTGGTAAGTAATCGTAGTATAATCTCATTAACCTACGCTTCTAGAACCAGAATTTCACAGTTAGCTTTTTTAAAACTACGTTGACTATTCCCCTCCTCTATGCGGTGGGGTTAGGTCAAATTCAACAGGATATTTTCTAGATATGGAAATCATGTTATCTTCAACAAATAACAAAGCTTCAATAATGATTAGTCATAGTGAGTGTCACCCAGCATATGAATGATAACATCTAATAAAGCTACCGTGTATTTACCCCACAGCTTTAAAGGGATTTATAATCTCATGTGCTTACTAAAATTGCAAACAGGTCTTCTAGCTACTTTCAAAGCCCGAGCTATATTATTCATCTTCGAAAGATTAGATTTGCGTTTTCTGGACATTTTTCAAAAAACTATTATAGACCACCCACTAATAGAGGTTTGAAAGTTCAAAGTTATCTAGGAAACAAATAACAGGAATTTACTGTTGTACAGCAGAAGCACCTTAAATACTTACTAATCATAAATCATTCTCCTTTTATTGAAATACTCATAATAAAAAAATTTTATAATACTGAAAAATACGAGGCATAAGAATAAACTAGAATGTTACAATTTCAATTCTTGAATTTCCCCAAAATTTCCCCAATTCTTATCGAATAATAATTTGAGAAAACAATTCTGGACATAAAATAACTGTGCCCATTAAGCCCAAAAGCTCTGTTTATTGTTTTCTTTCACAAAAACCACTAGTGACATCCAAATTATTTCTAATCTCTTTAAGACTAATAGCTACTTATAGAGCATTTTTTTTCTATATTTGCTTCTGCTACGACAGAAAAAAGGAAATAAAGTTCCCCTTTTATGACAAAAGAATGGTCCTCATGTAACTGTAATCCATGAATAGCATACAACGTTTGTTTTCAACGAATGCATTTTTTGGATTTCTTCTCTCTGAGGATAAAGTAATAACTAGGAAGAACTCATCGACGATGGAGATATAATAAATTATTATTCCTAAGTATCTTAAATTGTATAAATTTAAAAAAAACCACAATACCAGAAGTAGGAAAGTGCAAAATTATCATGTAAAAGTTACCAGGACTGTATTGTCTACAGTTTTATTATGTAATATAACAGCCCCGATGCATACTCTTATCTGTAACATTTTCTCATGTATCAGACCATTTTTAGTTATATCATAATTTTACAAAATATATATAAATCTTTTGTACTTTACAACAATTATTCAGAAATTCATTAAATGATGTCCAAATAAATCTCTCATGAATTATTGCCCTTTTGGCGAAATCTTCATTTAGAGAAGTTAATATACTAATTTCTCTCAATGAAGATTTCGCCAAAAGGGGAATAAATTGCTGAATAGGTGCAAATCGAATTAGTTTTATTTTTGGATTTCCAATATATTACAAAATTCGTTTTCAAATTTAAAGATATTTTGGAATTTGTATTTGCAGATTATAATTTGGGAAAAACACACATTTTATGGAGCACATCTTTCTCCAAACCTACCTTGAATGAAAGCAATAAAATAAAATCCAACTTATAAGACAAAGCAAAAACGAAAAAGATCATTGAATACCCTTAGTGTAACTACAATTCATGAATAGTATATAACATTGGTTTTCAGTTAATGTATTTGAGTTTCCGCTCTCCAGAGATAAAGAAATAACTATGCCGAACTCTTTTCTCTCGGATTGCCTCAACGAGGATATCCTGAAGTATCCTCATGGGACATTATATCCTTGACAGAAACGACAGAACTCATTCCGTATGAAAAGAGATAAGTTTTATTTTTCTTGCCAAGTGTCCTTGTCAGTAAGTGTAACAAAAAGTTTTGAAGGTTGTTATTTATGGATCACTTAGTTTTTGACGTTTGGCTTCAAAAATGTTTAGAAAGGAAGCGGGGAGATACCGAGTGTATAACAAAGTAATGCTACGTTTAGCTCATATATTTGCTTTCGTCATGCATTCAAATTTTCACTGATTCGAAATGCTAATAATGAAATAATTGGGAAACATTTTTCAAAGGAAATACGAATCAATTACGGTAAACATATGTATTCCAAATGCATGTTATAATGCATCTATTGATAACACAATTTTCTTTTTACAAAGGTAGTTGTTCATTTTGGATGCCGAATTAAACTTTTGACAGCTGATTATTGTTTTGCATTATCTCTTAGTAATATTTTAATTGGATGTTGTATTTTATGCTTTGTTTCATTATTTCTTTTAATTTATTAAATATGGCTTAGTTATGGATCGCTGCCAGAAATCTCAATTTTTTTCATACATGAAGTATAGAAATAAATAGTATTGCCATCGGTGGAAAATTTAGCCTAACGATTTTGATAAATTTTAATTTTCTTCCACCTTCAATCTGATAAATGGTTTTAATATCATATACGCTTGTCTGTAAATAATAAAGAATTCATATCATAAGAATTATATTTCTTGAATCAAATTTCACTGTATATATTACTACAAATTTTCCTGTATAAATTTACTGCTGCATTGTTCGGAAATAGTTTACTGTTGCATTTTAGAATTCCCAGAAATGTTCATAACATTTATGCTCATATGGTTTGGTAGCTATTTCTCTACATGATTTATCTCTAGTTTATCTCGTTCTTCTAGACAACTTTGGAATTCATGATGATTTCTGATTTTCGGTGTATATTTTCAATTTATGATTTTTTTCAATTGATTTTTTTATTTTACTAGGTTTGTTTGCTTTGAACGACATCTTGTAGCCCTGTTTCGTCTGTAACTTGATATGGTAAATTTTACATAAAATTTCTATATTGATGTCAAATTTAGATGAAATTACAATATAAAGATAATTTCATGCATCCAAGTAAGAACAAAATAATATATATAATCTACGGTTTAAATTTTGTATAAAAAATTAAACGTTAACAATATATTTTTACAAAAATTTATTTTGAAAAAAATCGATTTAATAACTTAAAAAATTCTTATAAAATTTTTTTAATGATTTAGAATAACATTTTTCGATGATAAAATACTACAGCAAAAATTGCTTTCAACTTCTTGCAATAATCCTGAATTTCCTTTAAAAAATAATTTACAAACATGAAATGAAATTTCCAGAAAATCTTATTATTAAATGTTTTTGCATAAAAAAATTGCATTCTAAAGAACAGGTATTTTATCAGTGAAAAGAAAATAATCTTTCGCCGGATTTAATAAAATAAAAATTAAACTAAATACCGGAATGTTGCTTATGAGAGCAATGAGTACCTTCCTTTGTGTCATATGTCAATTCTTTTTTTCTGTTCCAGACATATTTCTTTTTTAATTTCAGAGGGTAGAATTTTACTTAATTAAGTTCTGCTTCAGATTTCTTATTGTGCAAAAGAAACTTCGGCTGAAATATAGAATTATGCAATAGAATTTCAACTACAAAATATATAGGAAACAAAATTAATTCAGAGCAAGAAATATTAAATTTGCTGAATGTTTCAAAAGAATAAATAATTAAACAACGACTTTTTAGAAAGTATTAAGAGATTATAACAGCAGCTTATAATTAAAAATGTGTGCGATTTCGAAATTAAATATTTCTACAATTTTTTTTAATAAATTTCATATTTTAAACTAAAGTGCATTGTGACTAACCCCTAAAATGAAACAAAAATTATTTCCTTACAAATATTGAGAACAAAATTTCCAGACAGCAGATTAGTTATAATGTCGTAAAGATTCTGTATTCTACAAACCGTATCACTAAAAGAGAGAAAGACATTTCATTATTAATGGATTTACAAAAAAGTGCATATCTGAGAATTTTACTTCCAGATTTGATTCAGAGACATAAAAAAAATTAAATTATAGAAAGTGATTTGGCATTAATGTGGTGAGAAATACAAAATACACGTGACATTACAACTATCCACAAATAGAAATTATGAACGTTCACACTAACTTCATACCGAAATACTTAGCATTTTTTGTAAATCACAAGTCTAAAAATGTTTAGGATCTATAATATAATATTTCTGAAAATTTATTCTAAAGTGTAGTTTTTAAAATTATTAATAGACACTTCACATTATAAATACATTTTTTCAACATTTTTAAAAGTAAAAGTGAAAAATAAAAATAACTTACTTTATTATTTTCAAAAGAGTTTACAATCGATAGAGCAATTTTAACAGCATGTCACGAACCTGTGGTTTTGCTTTCCTGCGCTATTGCTGTCATCGTAAGGAAGACAGATTGACAGTGATATAAATTGAACAGTGAATGAGTCTGACGTCAGAAGTCCTAACCCTTGGCAACAAACTTGGCGATCATTTGGCAATTTGGCGACAAATTTGGCGACTTTGGAAAGTGTCCGAATTATCCAGAATTTTTCCGATCCGTCCCCTAAGAGCCGAGATATATCCAGAATACTCCTGATTGGTCAAGAAGATGTTAGCCCCGACTACCGCCGGTATATATAAGAGCCAGCCATCTGAAGCGGTGAGTCGGATAAAGTCGAAGCTGAGCACCGGAGTAAAAGGGAAAGAAGACCTGAAGAAGAATCCAGAGGAATCAAGCCGAAGCTGAATGTCCTGGTCTTCAACGAACAAAATAAGTAACGCGGCGGAATTAATCGAGAAGACCTAGATATATAGAGGTCTTGAACTGAGGAGTCCTTAACAGAGGACTGTTGCGTGGCTTATTCTAACGAAGCCTGTGTCGTGGCCCCTTGTGTTGTCGTCGGGAACGGAGCTGTCCCGAACTGAGGAGTAGTCCCTTTGTGCGAAGTGGTGAGTCGACAGCATAGGCAAGATGAGACAGAGGAATAGTTTCAGCCTGTTCTGGAGAGATCTACGTGAAGTAAAGTTAATCCCTTAAAGATTCCCTCTCAGGCTGAATCCTGTCTGGCCGCTCTGTGAGCTGTGGACATTGTCACAACAGAATTTCTGCCTGTGTACTACTATTTGCAGTGTGTTCGTCTCGGCTGTAAATAGTTGTCTCCTGTACATAGTTGTGTTGTGAATATTTGACGTCTTTATGCTGTCATGTCCTCGTCCTGTAAATAAACGTATGTGTTGTGTTCGTCAACTAAAGGACTGATCATTGTCTGTGTGTCATCATCTCACCTCTAACACCATACACACCCACTATACACAACGAGTAAAAAAAGAAACCGACGGATTAATATAGGAAAGACGTAACAAGCCTTATTGTAGCAAAGCACAATATGGCAAATAGAACTCACAAACCATATGAAATGATGATTACCAGCCAATTTCGAAAACTTTAAAAATAGAGCAAAAGTGGTTGCAAGCAATGCCCATTTATCCAAATAACTTTTCAAAAAATCGATTATTTCCATCAATATATTCAATTATGTGCTTTACATAACATCCCGTTGTAAAACAACATTTCAGTTGAGAAGAGATATGCATGAATAAAACTTCAATCGCTCTAACCAAATTTTTTTTAAAAACTAGTAGTAAGAAGGGGCATGATTAAATAAATTTGTAAATATTGAAAATATTTTAAATATATAAAAAATTAAATAAAATGCTACGGTGAAAATTTTTCATCTTTTGAAGAAAAAATAGAAATTACGAGAAACAATTATTAGCCTTTCATTTTTGATATACATCTGAGACTTAAAAGTTATTTTCAGTTTTTTTACTGAATGCAAAAAGTATTAGTCCAGAAGCATATAACCGAATGAAGAAAAATGAAATGAATTCAAACTCTACCTAATACCCGCTTCCCTGCTACTTTTCACATAAGAAATAAAGGAAGAGAAGTCAGTAAAATTCTTAAAAAAATCATAATTCAGAATGCTAGGCTGAAATATTATTTTTTGTTTTTCTTTTAGAAATAAAACGTATTAGACCAGAAACATATACGATGATGTAGAAATACAATCAAAATAATCCGATTCGAAATCCATCTCACTTTGCGTCCATGCCACTTTTCCGCATTAGAAATATACAAACAGAAAACCGTAAAATCGTTAAAAATAATATGAAATGGGAGACAAGTATTTTTCTCAGTTTTTCTGCTCGGTATTGGAGTCAATAGTCCAGATTTAGATAAGATAATGAGAGAATGTGACCGAAGATTTAGATTCGAACTCCCTCTCACTTGGTGTCTATGCCACTTTCTCGTATAAGTAAACACAATCAAAAAGTAGTGTGGTTATATCATAGAGGGGATTTTCTTTGATCTAGTTTGAAACACAAAACTCGAAGTATTTTGTAAATATATGTGAATGTCAATGCATATATATTTAAAAATCTTACTGCAGAATTTTTATAAACTGTAAAAAGATATTTAAAAGCTATAATCAGTGCGCTTTCACCTAAATCTCTCCTTTCATCTCATCATCAAAATATTGCCTCGAGGGGAGAAGACCCAGAGTCTGAATTAGAAGCTTCCAGTTTGCAGGCTCGTGTTCTCGTCGCTCTACCGAATAAAAAATGGAGACAGCTACACGCTACTGATAATTGAAAGTGCCTCCTACTTGAGACATTGCGCCATGTGTGGTAATGACGTTTAAGACTGAAATTTAATTCCCGCCAGTTGTTACATAGTGGTCCAGTCATTTAAATTTTTTCCATGAGTTTTCTATGCAGGTTCGAGTAGCGTTTTATGATTATCTTCAAAAAAAATTTGGATTCATTGAGCCGTATGTAAAAATTTAAATATAATATTTGTTTTTCAAATAACGTAATATATATTGATTTTTATGAAAATTTAAGTAATCTAATTAAATCTTTACAGCTGTTATTCAAGTTGCAAGAAAAAAATTATACTCACTAATTTGTAAGAGAGTTCAAATTTTCTTGAATTTAAGTTTTTTTTTTAAATATCTGAAAATGCAGTGAAATAACAACACTAAATTCACCAGCCCCATCCTTTACAAATATGAAAGACCCTTAAACTTTCACCAATTTTTCTTGCTGAATAATTCCGCCCAACTAATCTTAAGTATTGCGCGAAAATTGCTTATTCACTAAACAATATAGGATATTATTAGTCAGGTCAAACAGAGTGAATTCAGATATATTCTAATAAATGAATCATGACGATGAAATAAATAGAATGAAAATTATTTCTAATTCATTTGAGCAAAAGCTAAAATAGTAATTTTTATTAATTTTGGATACATTTCAGTTTTTAAAGCGCAAGGTGTCGAAAATGTGAGCAAAACGCGAGGCAAGTTGCCAATCGAAGCGTATGACAAAACGAATGTTGCCAATATGTATAAAACGTGAACAAAGTCACCAAAGATAATTTGAAGTAATTTTGCAAATTTTGCAACTTTTTGGCAATTTTTCCCTTTTCCAACTAGAGATTATTTGGCGACTATTGGGCAAATTTTTGGTTGCGCCCGTATAATGGAAAAGTACATAAAATCTATATTTTAGAGATCGCGTTTCTCACGGACTTGCGATGTATATTCACTTTTTCGTACGTATAAGAGAATGATGACTTCAAAATCTTAGTTATCAGAAATGATACTACCTGTGAGGTTTTAAAGCTAAAATTACAAATTTGTCTCAAATTTGGACAAAATCTAGAAATAAAAATTCGTTCGCCTTTCTGACCATGCGTATTTCTCAGTGATGTGATAATTTTACGAACACTAAAGAAATTATTGCTATCCTTTTCGTCCTAAATATAGACAGCACTCTCGTTTTTATTTCTTAGAGCATTTTTTTAATAAATATTAATATTATCTCCATAACTATAAATGTAATTAACGATTAAAAATTCCTAAATGCTAATAAAATAGCCTGCCCAGACTGCTTCGTGCTTCTTCTCAGAAGCTCTCCATCCCAGCCCAAAACTGTAACTGTGCAACAGCACAACCATGCAGCCAAAGTTAACTAATTTCTTAAAAACAAAAGAAAAAAATAATGCAAAAATAAATAATAATTTTTTATAAGGAAGTTATGTCATTAAAATTAATAAAAACTTCATAATCCTTAATTATTTTTTATTGAAATAGTTTTTATCAAATGAAAAATTTAAATAATATTTTTTTATTAAGGAAATATTTTACATTCAAGTAAAAATGAATTAATACGAATATTAAAAGAAGTTATTATTAATTATTAATACGAATTTTAAGTTAAATTATATAGAAATCGCAATGTTGAAAAATTGAAGTATGCATCACCTTACAGTGACTAACCCTGCTGAATTATACCCAAAAGGATAATATATTCTCACTGGATTTTCAAATTATTATTTTCCTGAAGTTCTCGAAAAAAACACGGTTGCCTCACTGTATATTCAACTACTAAACTTTGTTGGACGTATTTAATGCTCTATCTCTCTTCGTAACATATTTTTCAAGTTGAAGGATATTTGAAAGACGTATTACACAGATTTTGTGCTCTCAGAAAACTTGTTTGTGGAGATATACTGAATTCTTTTGTCATTCTTTCAACATCGTTTTCGATCGGTTGTGCACGAATAGAAGTGCTTTCATTTCCTTGACTTTATACCTTTCGTAAACTTTCATCTGACGAAAATTTTGAGTTCCGTGGAAACTTTATGCAAATTTTCGTATCGTCGTGTATAAGATGGAGGAAAAGTTATTCCCCGAAATTCCATATTTTTTATGCGCAGTATATTTTTGTTTATAAAGCTTCTGAACAGTTCGTATTAAAGAAAACGATAGCTTTTGTTTCCTTATATGTGAAAATCAAGAGAGTTGCAAATAGAAATGAATTTTAGAAAGTAAACTCATAAATCCATACACATTTTAGACTATGTATATTTAAAAGCAAATAAAGATTTTGTGTTGATGTGTTTTTCATATAGAATAATATTCAAGGTGGTTTTTTTTTATATTTCGAACTACCTTAGGTGACCAGCTTATTCGTTAGAATTATTGCTTTTCTTGACCGTAAAGCAATTATTATGAAAAGTGTATGTTTTCAAATTTGAAACAGTTATTTGATATAATGACATAGTTTAATTACATTAATTATGGAAATTTTAATGTACATAATAACATTTATCTAATGCCACCTGTTGTTATAGTCCTTCATAAGCTGGTAGAAAGCTGTCTGCGATTTAAGCATAACATAGCATTCCTTGTTTTTTATAGAGCCAACTAGAGCCAAGAATAAGACTTAGCTATTTCCTGCTTCACAATCGCTAACACAATCCCCTTTTTACAAGGGGGGAGGGTTCATATTCAGACAACTCATTGATAGAACACAGAATAACAACCATGCCCGAACAGAGAACATGAAGGAATTTTTAGTCAGATTTTATCAATTTAAAGAATTATTGAACGCTGTCAATTTTTCATCCATTCGATAAACTGAACTTTTCCCAATTCAGCTTGTCGGTAATCGAAGAATTTGAGATGCAACGGATTGATTTCCTTTATACATCAGTATGGATTAAAAATTTATAGACACAAGTAAAAGGTTGGAATTGATTGAAACAGAAAGAATAACAAGCTATATAAGCAAACATACCACTAACGAAATTTTGGAAAAATGGAATCCGATTCCAGACGCATTCAACTGTTTGGGGAAGCTGACTCGTGCTATTTTAATAATATTTTAATGTACTTATGCCTGGGAGTCATTGTTTTCGGAAATGAACGATAATAAAGATTCACTTAGAAACCGTTTGGCAGATGACGCTAATTAAGCATACAACATACAACATCTTACGATCCTAACATGCCATTTATCATCAAATCTACAACAACAGAAATCATACTAATGTTACTTCAATTTCAAGGACACGTATACATAAAATAACTCCTACTATGCATTTCAGAATGCCTTTATTTCCGCAGTAAATAAATAATTTTGAATTGTTAGTATTTATTTTTTTCCCAGAATAATCACAAGACAAAATAATTTGACGGCACTTTTATACTTAATAAAACATTTCTTTTAAAATAAATTCGCTTTATAAAAGTTTAACAACCCTAGTCTATATCATATACCATATTACTGATATATATACACACAAGGTTTTTTTTTCAATTCTTACTATTGAGTCATACTTTCCCTATATATTTCTTGTTAAAATTTTAAACCGTTAATAAAATACTTCTATTTACTCTACTCCAGTTCAAACATATATATATTTTTAATTTATTGTGGATAACACTTGGAGTTGATATAGTTTTTTTCTTTACAAAAATTTATTCATTAACTAACTTTTTCTATTAATTTCTATTAAGTCGTCAAAATCGCCACATTTGCCGCAAGGTCACAATACTTCATAGAAGAAAATGAATTTTTAAAAAATTTATTGTTTGATATGGAGATTCAAAAGCAGGTTAGATATATGATTATAATTTTTTTAAAAAGAACAAAATTTAAAATTTTATACGCTCTCTGTGCACAAATATTCCCTTTGAGTAAAATGTTAGCCATCCTCTAATAAGATCTTGTACAAAATATTACAATTTTATCATTCAAAGTTCCAAAGGTAAGAAATTACATAACTACTGACTTAAACCACATTTCGTTGCCTAGATATGAGTTCGGAAAATTTATGTCGGGTATTCTTGTTTTAAGGGCCGTACACAAATTAACAAAGAAAGTGATGAATAAATAAATAATAATTTTGATATTATTCGTTCAAAAGTATTAAAAATTTATGGAAATAACAACTTAAAAGATAGGTTACATAAAAGACAGATTACATAAGTTTTTCTACAAATTCATTGAATTTGGTATTTTTATTTTATATTCTGTAATTCATCATAAAACATTTCAAAGTATTTTTTTCAGTAAGCTTGGTTTTTAAAATTTATATTTTAAATTAAAGAGGTGAGGCATATTTTATTTCCTTATGTTGAATTCCTGCTTGGCTTCATCTTCACTGAAGCTGTAAACATTTACATTTTATTTTGTGATTGACCCTTCAACAACTTTGTTTTAACATATCTTTTAGAGTTTTCATGATAAAATTCTGATATTTTTTTTTAGGCGTTAATGAAAAAATGGGACATATTTAATAATTAGAATTTCTTTTTGTATTGGTTCCGAATAAAAAATTTAATTTTGTATTTGTACATTGTTCATTAATTCAGTATAAATGAAATTTATTTTTGAAGTCAGTAAAAATAAATAAAATTAAAAAAAACCAGACAGAAATGAAGCACACGTAATTTTTGTATGTATTTTATTACATACCAACAGTAAAATCAATACGTTAAAAACGTACAGCAATTTTATAAATATTCAGTTTTTAAAATTTTTTTGGAACAAGAATTTAATTTTTTACACTTTTTTAGTATTTTGTTTTTCGTTTTTTTTATATATTTTTTAAATACAGTTAATACTTTTATAAAACTAAAATACATTAACATATCACAGAAAAATATAAACAATATCACAGAATAATGTACATCAGAGACAAATACAAAATATCACATAAAAAAAGAAATATCACAGAAAAGAAATAAAGTATCACAGGCAAATAAATATCACAGACAAATATAAAATATCACAGACAAATTAAAAAATATCACAGGTAAAAAGAAATATCACATACAAAAAAAATATCACAGACAAAAAAAATATCACAGACAAAAAAAATATCACAGACAAAAAAAATATCACAGACAAATAAAAAATATCACAGAAATAAAAAAAAAACTATCACAGACAAATACAAAATTTTAAAAAAAATTAAAAGCTATTTACACTATGTACAAAATTATATTAATCTGACTTAATACATGTAATTTTAATTGTTTTTTTTTTTTTTTTATAATATTGAGCTGCTCACATTGCTGTGGTGGCGGTTAAGATTGGAATTTTATTTTCTTCTGGACTGATACGAAAGAATTTTTTTTTTCTTTTTATCGTTTGCTATTATATGATTTTGAATGGATTATAGAGGGGGAAATTTTTTTATTGCCTTGAGAATACTTTGAATTTTGGTTCGTTCACATTTGCTTGTTTATTATATTTTTTTCACTTTTTTGTATTACTTTTATGTTTTTTTTTCCTTCTTTCAAGGGTTTTTTTTTTTTTTTTTTTTGCTTTTCCCATTGTTTTTAATAATTTTTTTTTGTTTGCTTTCAATCTTCTAAATATTTCGATAAATTTTGTATTCAGCGATGATAATTTATTTTTCTTTCAATCTTCTTGGTATGATTTAGAGAATTTTTCAATTTCCCAGTCCATGAGTTTTTCAATAGGTACTGAGCTGTAATCTGCTGGCGGTTGTGCTGAAACTGTAGATAAAAATTTTCTTTTTTCTTTTTTGTCTTCTTCTTGAATGATTGCTGATCTGTCATCGGGATTTTTTTCTTGAGATTTTGTGGATTTTATTTCTGCATTGATATACTTTGCCAAAAAGATGTCCAAATATTTCATGGTCGGCCAAAAATAGAGAATGTCCCAATAAGAAAAAAATGCAATTCTAACAGCGAACCATAGCCACGTGAGCAGAAAAACAATTTCAAATGATTTTGCATCCATTTTAGTGTGTTAAAGTTCCGATATATAATGTTAAAAGAATATTTATTTGCAGGTTTAAGATTATAATGCGCTATTGTCAAATGTATTTTTACATTCTGATTGATCTTCTTTGCTCAGAGCAGAAACAATATTAAATTTTCAACAATGTTCTTCTTTGAACAATGCATAATTGTGTTGCATTTTAGTTATTTATGATAACAATCATATTTGAAGAAATAACATTGTTTCCAACAACTTAATGATCTGATATAATATTTATTATATTGCTCGATATTTCTTTTTTACAATTTCGGACACTAAATAAAATTTGAAATTATTGCAATCTTCCAAAAATTCAATATTGATACATTTTTAAGTTTTTCCTAAACCAGAAAAAAAAATTGTTTCAGATTTATGTCTGGCATGGTATCTCAAAACCACACTGAGAGCTGTTATGAAATTTATAATTTAATATTAAAAATCTCATCTATACTTCAACACTTTTGAATTTTTGAATTGAGCAAAATTTTCAATGAATGGCAGACGTTTTCATTCTGTCGTTAACCGTTTTAAATACAAAAATTGAAAATGTTAGACAAAAACTAAACCGAATCTGCAATTTTATCACTACAATTTAGATCTGTATTTAATATTTGACATCATATGTTAATAGGAGCTTTAATTTACAATGATCTGTATATATAAAATGAGTATAAAATAACAATAACACATAAAATTAACCTTAACAGTAATAACATATAAAATTAACCTATAAAACAATGCACTTAAATTGTAAACATACATGAAAATATATATCTAACATAAATAAAATTTAATTTCAAAAACACACAACTAACCTAAAAACAATTTGTTTATATTTATACCTAAAATAAAATAAACTAGCAAATCAAGTCCATGTTAATTTGAAATAAAGTCGAGACTATTTTATTTATAGATATAGATTGAGATAGCTATAGTCGAGTCTATTTTATTTATAGATATAGATTGAGATAGCTATAGTAGTATAACACACATAATTTTTAAATTTTTTATTAAAATAAAAACACAGTTGTCAGCAATCAAAACATATAGCGTGAAATGTCAATACCAGTTGGGGTAATGAAACACAAATTATTTTTTTAAAAAAATCCTTTATTAAAAGCTTTTTTATTATTATTTTAATTTAAAAATACTTCAGAATGAATCCAAAAGATCGATTGACAATGTTTAATTTTAAATGCATCAAACACTAAGAAAAAACGCAAAATCGTTTGAAGTAAAATGGCGAAAGCTTGTTTAGCAGGACCTAATTATCATGCGCGAAAAAAACTAAAACTTTACTCAACTTTGGCGGGATTTGACTCAGATTTTGGCGAGAAAGTGAGTTTCTATTAATAAAAAAAACCAGTCAATTTACTAGAATAAATAGTAGCATATGCCCTTTTCCTGACTATAATCTATCTCTATGTTTAATTTCATACTACTCTGTTTAGCTGTTCTGGCATGATTGACAAGCAAAATCTATCTATTCAAACTTTAACATTTATAATAGCAGTATGGATTTAAAAACCTGCTCTATTTTATTCTAAGATATAATGTATTCGAAATTCTATCTAGGATTTTCGATAGAATTGAAGTAGAGAATATTCAATTAAATCAAATATTTGAAAAATGATGGAGATAATGGCAATTTTAATGCAGCTGGTAGAATCAGATATTTGGAGAGAAATGTAGCCTTAAAAATAAATCGAAATTAATGTCATTTTGTATCTGAGGAAAAAATTTGTTTCTTAGACATAATCATAGAATAATTTGACTTCTGGAAAAAGGTCATATTACAAATAAATTCTTTTATTTTGGGGTTTAATAACAGTCCAGATTTTTCCATTAGTCAAATTTATTGCATTTTAAGGATTTATTCATGTTTGCATCTGTTGAAATAAATAAAATGAAAATGAGTCAGTTCTATGACAGATATCCTAAAATGTGATTACAAATAAGTTTTGGAGAACTGCTTATATTAATATTTTTCAAAAAACATATTTTGCATTATTAAGAGAATAATCAGCATAATATAAACATTAATGTATATTTAAAGGCCTTTTCAAAGAAACAAAGCTATTATTATTTTTTTTTTTGAATTTCCTTTTAATCAACATGAAATTCATCAATTATAATTTTTCAATTACGAAAATGGGATGCTTACCAAATAATTATTATAAATGAATAGTTTGAGATAAAAGGATATATCAAAATCATTTATAAGAAGGACAAAGAATCAGGAATATTTGTTTGCTTATTATTGACCAGTCTCAGACTGATTTTTCATTTATTCATCCCCCAAATAAGTCATTTAAGTTCCATCTCACAATGATTCATTCATTCATTAACACCACGCAGAGCCAGCTCAGCTCTATCTATCTATGATTTTTTTTTTATTTACTTAACATTCAGAAAATCAAGTTTAACATTATTGACCTCCTGTTCATTCACCTTAGAGTTTTTTTTTTTTTTTTTTTTTTTTTTAAGTTTTAGTTTAAAGTATCCGACTACGTTCGAAGGAACGGTTAAAAAAACCAAACGGAACCAAAACGGTTAACACTCTACACAAAATGGTAATGCAGCAATCCTATTTTTCTTCGTACACTAGTTAAAATATATAATGATGAATGAAATGAACCAAAGGCTAAGAAATATTTTGAGATGTAAAGAAGCTATGGGCAAAAATATACGCATATACGCATTTTTTTCTCTATAAATCACAACTTAATTTTTCTGAAAACACCTATAAATGAAAAAGTATTTCACCAACAATAAAGCATTAGATTCATTTCATTGACCATATTATTTGAACCACACTCCGAAATTTTTACTTAAATACCTTGATAAGTCTTTGAGATATCATGATAATGGTGGAGAATTTTTATGAAAATGAAAGTTTTGAGAAAACTGAAGTTAAGCTTTAGTTAAAAAAAAATATGTGACCTTGAATGATAGGTCATGCCTTCCTTTTCCTAGAAAAGATAAACTGTTTTTGATTGAGGAAAGTCTGAATTACAAGAAATAACAATAAAAAATAACTTGCCAATTTGTTCAATAACCAATATTTCTAAAGTAGTCTGATACCTTAATTAACGTCCCGTTTTAAAGCAACACTATGATTACTTTGAGACGGGCCTCGGGAGTTTGAACCGAGGTCAGATGAAGAGGACGACACCTGAGAAGGTACCCTCTCTCCACACCATACCAGCAGAAGGACAATGGGTCTGGACTTACCGAGCAACAAATCCACTTCCACAGTGGTTCTTCGATGGATTCGGGTCTCAAACCTGAATCCCTACGGGGCCGAAGCCGAGACCTTACCACCTGGCCACCACGGCCCTATCACCTTTGTGATTTCCAGCAAAGTGAGTTTAGTAATGATGAATGAGGAATCATTATACCGCTCAACAGTCTATTTAATTAAATCTAGGGATGACCCATTCATTCATTCGATACATTGAAGAAAACTCGGCTAAATCATTTAATGGTTCATTCATTCATTATTTTTAATAATGAGCTCATTCATGTCTCTTAATAGCTCATGCATTCAATATATACACATTCTGTGCCTCGATGATTCGGTATCTCAGATGATAAAACTTCAAACAGTGGAACCGATTTCCAATTACAAATACAACTAAAAATTTATGACATATGCAGATGATCGATGTGTGGTATTGATTGAAAGATGTCTTAAAGAGAAATCTAGTAATTAGTTAACAACTAGATATATAAGGGTGTTCAAATGAAAAGGTACTAAATGTCGGAACAACGTAACTGCCAGCATATTTGCCTATGCCATTATGGAAGAACCTAGCGAGACATCTAGGGATGCGAATGACGTCTCCAACGTAGCGCATATGGTGCGCCATCATTCACCGGAGAGAGCAGATGCTCCTATAAAGAGCACCATCCAATTGACGTGGAGGTGCATGTCAAGAAATGATGGTATTCACATTGCAAAATTCGACGAATTTAAGACATTCCGAAGATTACGCAAGTCCATCAGGAACAAAAGACCGAGACTACTCAAGGAGGGTGTGGTTTTTCTCCATGATATCAGCTCAGCTAAATCATTTAATGGTTGATTCATTTATTCATTATGTTTAAAAATCAGCTTATTCCTGTCACTTAATGGTTCACTTGTTAATTCAATAAACAGAAGATTGTCCCTTTTCTGTGATTTGATGATTCCGTGTCTCAGATGGTTAAATTTCAAGAAGTGCAACCAATTTCCAATTACAAATACAACTAAAATGTTATGACATATAAGGATGGTCAACGAGTGGTATTGAATTAGAGATGTCTTAAAGAGCCAACAGCGAGAAATATAAGAGTGTGCAAATGAAAAGGTAGTAAATGTCGTAACAACAGAACCTTTGACATATTTGCTGGTGCCGCTATGGGAGAGCATAGCGGGACATCTAGGGATGCAATTTGCGCCTCCGACAAAGAGCATACGCAGAAGTCGGCATTCACCGGAGAGAGCAGATGCTCCTATAAAGAGCGCCATCCAAATGACGTAGTGATGGATGCACGTGAAGAAATGATGGCGTTCACATTGCAAATTACCACGAATTTGAGACTCTCCAAAGATTACGCAGGTCCATCAGGAACAAAAAACAGGGGCTACCCACGGAAGGTGTGGCTCTGCTACATGATAACTCGCGTCCACACTTTGCCAGGTGCACATACGCGAAATTGACAGAGTGGGATTAATTCACCCATACACCCAACAGCCCGGATATTTCGCCATATTTCATGTGTTTGGTTCCCTGAAAAAATATCTGAAAGGGAAGCTCTTCAATTCGTACAGCGAACTCAAGGACGTTGTGAAGGACTGGGTCCCGTCAGGACACCAATGATTCTGGGAACAAAGAATCTTTCTGCTCGTTGATCAATGGAATCACTGTGCTCAGGTCTATGGTGTATACTTTGAATAAAGTCTTCATATATATCAACGATATCGTTTCGTATTTTTTCATTTGAATACCACTTGTATATTAAGGCCTTGTTTCAACCAAAACAGAAATTTAAAAGTAAACTTTTATAGATGCCCTGTTGGGTTAGGATGAACATAAGGTAAAACATTAGGTAAAACATAAGAAAAGGGAGGATTTCGAAGTAAATGTTTCCCTTGTATACAAAAGTGTCAAATTAAGCACTAGTGCATTTTTTCATGCCTAATTGAATGTGAGATCTGTGACTTCACATGATGTTAGAGATGAGACTCTTAAACCATGTATACAATACGTACATTCTGGCAAGACATTAGTGGCGCTTTTAAGAAAAATAATGATGATAGAAACTCGCATTAAAATTATTATATGGAAAAAGTTTCTATAGAAAATATTCACTGAAGAACGTAGCGTAAGAAATAATAAAATCCTAACCACGTAGATTGCTTATATAAACTTTTAGCCTTCTCCCAATAAGTAGATTTTTCATTAATATTTTTTTTACTGTTCATACTTACTGTTTTTTACTGTTTACGGTCTTGATAATACTTGTAAAAGTTCCAATTCTTTAAAGGATTCAAACGTATAAATATTATTTAACTAACTTTTAAATTAAACAAAAATAATATTTCTCCCCTAAATATCTTTTTTAAAAAACGATTGCAAAGGAACCTTAATGAATTCATCTGATTTGATGCTATTTTTAATATAGCATTGTAGTATGAATCTAAAAATAACTTCAAACACAATATTAAATTAACCCGTTTTATTGGGTCAATTTTTATTTTAGTTCAGTGTATGAGCAATTTCCAGCATCAGCCAACTAACTTGTTTGGGTAAGAGAGTCGTCTAGTATCGATTGCATTCGGAATAGATTTTTACTATTTATTCGTACTTGAATCTTTCTTCTTGTTTTAGGTATATAAGTAATTTATAAAGCAAAAGTAGTAAGCAGAAAATTAATAATGAATTAATTAAATTCCAGACACTGAAGTAAATTTCTTTATAACATTATATTGTTAGATAACATTGTGTTCAGCAGCCATATTTTAATTAAAACTGTTACTTCGTTCGAGTTCTATATTAAGATTTAATTAATAACTTTATAAAACTAGAGATGACAGTTAATGGATTAATCGATTACTTATTTTTCACGAGCACATATTTCAATTAACAATGAGATCATGAAAAATAGTGGAATTTATACAATTATTATTTTAACAATTTATTTAGCACACTAAATTATGTATTCACGGGGTTTCGCTTACAATTCTGGTTCCATACCTGTTTTCTAAATTAATTAGAAGTAATAATATGATTCAAGTTATATAAATAATATAGATGATATAAGAAATCATGATGTGGGTTGCATTCTTCAACAAATATTTTAATGCAAAAAAATTACGAAATATGACATTTTATACTGGTCTTAATTCAATTACTTATTTTTAGCAAAATATTTTACACATTAGTTTAGTTTAGCTTAGTTATATTAACGTCCTGTAGTAAAACAACACTAGGATTATTTTGGGACGGACTACAACGAAAGATCAATAATTCGCTTCAATTTTAGCTGATTGCATTTCTAATTAAAATTTCGAAATAAAAACTTTTCGGTGTGTAAATTTTTTTCCAAAGTAGAAATGCTCCAAATTTGGCAGGATAGACACGGTCATCTATATTATTCTGTTGTTGTTGCTTATCCCCCTTGGATTGAAAATGAATTCAAACCAAGATAAGACAGAGGGAAAAGAAAAGTGTTGCAGTTTCTAAAGGTAGATACCCCTGAGCAGCCGAAGATAGAAGACTGACTCTTTCTCTTATGAAGGTGACACACACTCGAGTGAACAAACCCTTTTCACTGGGATAGGAGGGGGTTCTTCCACCCACATCACAGATAGAACACTGGTAAAGAACAACCCTGGAACCTGGGATGCCCAGATTACAGGGAAGACAGTATACCCCTAGGCAAGGACAAAGTCATCTTTATCATTCTAGTCCCCTTTAACACCTTCCTTCTCGCTCCCGTGAAAATGACGGGGTGGAATTTCTACCTCTATTTCTCGCGCCCGTTATATTTCCGGGCTGGCTTATTCAAAAGTAAGGCGCCAAAAATATTAAAACAATCTATTTCTTATGCCAAGAATCATGTTTATTTCTCAAAACATTCGCCAGATGGCTGCAATAAGACTATTTGTTGTGTTTTTAGAGATAGTTAATTTATTTTTAACTAGAGGTCAGCAGAAAGGAAACTCGGTACTATTGTCCTGATTGTAATTTTGGCCTATGCATCACATGCTTTCAAATTTATCACACAAGAAAAAAATGACTAGTATTTATTTACATTATGTGTAAATGCAATAAAATTACGTTTGAATGCTTAAAACACATATTTTTTATTTTCTCTCTTTGTTGGAAAGATAACATTTAGTCAAAATAACCCTGAATGGTGGCTTTTCCTATTTTTTTTTAAATGTTAAGCTAAAAATTAAAACTGAATGCAAATATTTTACATACACTCAGTTTTGTATAATTTTCTTGAATAAAAAAATAGGCACTTTTATGACCATTTTCTCAAAATTATGCAACCGTTAAGGGGTTAATGACCAGCTGGTGAAACAACTTTTGTTATATATCTATATCTATCTATCTATATCTATATCTATATCTATATATATATATATATCTATATATATATATATATATAGGAGTGAGGTAATCAAGAAGGTGCCTTTAGGCAAGTGTTCGAGAAAAATAAAAGCAGCGAGCAAGTATTCATTAATCAATCAAATTCCCGCCAATTCGAATTTCACGAATGTAACTAAAATATACTATTACTCTATCATGCATGAACCAAATTTTTTGGTGCACAATTGTCAGTGAATTCTGGAGGAAAACAAGGTACTTTAAAGTCCCTGATTCATTCGGGCAGTAGATATTTTCCAAATAGATCCCATATCTTAATATGAAACTTGTGTTGAACGTTCGACTAGGTAACTATTTGAGGAATTTCAAAAGACCAAATATTCCCTTTGCGAGTATTGTAGACACCTTATCTCGCAAAGCAGGCTTCATCTGGGAATAGAACTCTTGTAGGAAAGTGTGTGTCTTCCAACGAGGCATGAAGCATCTATTGTGTGAACTTCATCTGATTTGTTATAATCATTTAAAAGCATTAGCTGAGAACCTATAATCTTTTTTTAATTTTTCAATTACTTATTACCATGTATCCATGCTTTGCATTTGTCCTTCCGAATTTGGCAACGTTCTTTGCGAGCATCAGTACTTATGTTACAGCGCTGTTTTTTGGTTCCCATCTTAATTGATCCTGAATATCTTTAAAACACTCTTGTTTTCACATTACAAAGTTTTATCAAATTATAGAACATAAAACTCCTTACATTTTCAAGCTTTTATTTTTTTCAATATTTATGCTGTGATCTATTTTTTCGTTTTTAGTATTTTACACACACACCCCAGATCATCAAATCCGTATGTTACCAACAGGAAAAAAACTTTTAAGAATGTGCTTTCATTAAAAAATCATAGTTAAATCAGCATTTCCTTATTTTTTGTATTATTTTTTTACAATTTCCGACTATATTTTTTGCGATTTTCGCTTACTAAGCTTCGTTGGGTGATTCTTTATCGACTTGATGCCTACTATCACCTCTCTTAATTTGTTAATTGAATTCGGCAACACCTTTCTACATAAAATATGTTTGCTCTAAATGCAAAAAAAAAAAAAAAATAATCATATGACATAAATATTTTAAAAATACTAAATAATTATTAAATCAATAATATAAATGTTTTCGAAGTTAATGCAAATTTTTTTCTTATTATCTTTCTAGAAAGCCCCCAGTTTTATATGTAACTAGCCGCCTTTGGCGACCAGCTGGTTCACCATGAGTAATGCTTTCTAAAATTTTCAATTAAATCACATATTCATTAGGCTTGAAGTCATTCCGGGCATTGATTGGCCTGAAATCAAAAATGTTTTTTTCCGTGATGTTGCCAAAATATTAAATATGTTTTTTAAAGAAAGCGAAAAAGAAAAAAATATTGAATAAAGGATTTAGATGTTGCAAGCGATTATAGAACACTTGGCTTTACATTTATTTTTTTTAGAAACTATCACATTTTATAATGGAAAAAAAATTATTGAATTAAGTATACAGATATTGCAAACGATTATAGAAACATGCCATTAAGTCGGGAATTCAATGCATATCCTGTCTAAATTCAATCAGGTTTACCGTAAATAAAGAAGATTTGTTGAATAAATGATTTAGATATTGCAAACGGTTATAGAAACGTTTGCTTTGCATTTATTTTTTTTTAAAATATCACATTTTATGTTTCTTTTATCCAGTCACGTGCTAAAAGTATCATTTCTTTAGACTTGATTTACGATGATAGTTTTTTTTTAAATTCTTATTTGAACTTCCGTCATTGTTTTCTTTTATTTTATCCAGTCACGTGCTCAAAAGAACATGGTGAAAATATTTCTTTAAAAATTCGTCAAAAATAGAGGCTTAAGTTATACATTAAAATACTAATACCATCAGACAGCTAATTTTTTAATCTTTAAATTTATCTAAAAATCATGTTTGTGCGATAATATTTCCGGAAGTTATAGCGGAAAAACGTCGAAATTTCGGTTAAATTTTAATTAATTATAATTCTAATTAAAAATTCGAAAAAAGTGTTCCGAGGTGCACATTCCAGACCTCCAAGGTATATATGTACCAAATTCGGTAGCCGTAGGTCCAACGGTCTGGCCTGTGGAGCGCCAACACACACACACACACATTGAGCTTTATTTTAAGTATAGATAATTCCTTACAGACATATACAAAAACTGGTACTGTTTTTGAGTTTGGTTTGCTGTAACTAGTTACCGTATTATTCTTATGCGGTACAATATAAATGATATTTGTTTTAAAATTATCTCTGTTTTGCTATTTTTTGTATTTGTATAATACCAACAAATGCAGGGGCTGTTCATAGTAGGAAAATAATTATAAAATGTTTTGTTATTCATATTTTTTTAAATATATGATCGTAGTACTTTATATCTATTTTTGCCAATATATTGCAATATATTTCTAAAACATTCTAAGCGTTTGCAATCAAATTGTAATTACGTTAGCTTATTTATAAGAAATGTAATTTTCAGACATGTTTTCTGGATTAGGTAGGATTAACACCAATTTTAGTTTAATGATTTTTCATTTCCTTAACAAAATGACATACTTTGTACAATAAATACAATTTAACAGACGAGATTGTTTTGAAAATAAATGTCATTTTTTAAATACTCAATAAAACCGAAGTGAATGAATTACAAGGAAAACATAAATTGGAGTTTCTGGAAAATGACTGAAGTCATTACTGTCAACATCAGTGTCAGTTTTTTATATTTTTCACATCCGCTTATCAAGGTCACAAAGTTGCTCATATAAAGGATAAATGCAATACATATTTTGAATCAGTGTAAATGAACAAAATAAAATAAAGCCAGATGGAAAAGAAACACGTATAATTTTTGTATGTATTTTATTACATACCAACAATACAATCAATACGTTAAAAACGTACACCATTTTTATAAATATTCAGTTTTTTTTAATTTTTTTTTGGAACAAGAATTTAATTTTTTATATTTTTTTGGTATTTTGTTTTTTTATATATATTTTTTCATTATAATTTTTTTCAATATAATCATTAATTTTATAAAATAAAAAAATAACATATCACAGAAAAAACAAAGTAAGACAGACAAATATAAAATATCACAGAAAAATAAAATATCACAGATAAAAACATATCACAGACAAATTAAAAATATCACAGATAAAAACATATCACAGACAAATTCATAGAAAAAAGTATCACAAATAAAGACATATCACAGACAAATTTAAAAAATCACAGAAATATAAAAAAAATATCACAGACAAATAAACAAATTTTATAAAAACTATTTACACTATATACAAAATTATATTAATCTGTCTTAATATATCTAATTTTAGTTTTTTTTTCAGTTTTTTTTCGGTTTTTTTTTTTTTTTTTTCTTTTATCATATTGAGCTGCTCACATCGCTCTGGTAATGGTTAGGATTGGATTTTGATTTTCTTCTGTAGTGATAAAATGAATTTTTTTGGCTGTTTTATAGTTGTTTTTTTATGAATTTGAATGTATTACAGACCGAGAATTTTTTTTTATTGTTTTAGAATGTTTTAAATTTTGGTACGTCCTCACTTGCGTATTTATAATTTTTTTCAACTTTTCTTAGTGCTTTTATGGGTTTTTTTCTAGCATTTTCAAGTGTTTTTTTTTTTTTGCTTTTTCCATTGTTTTTAATATTTTTTTTGCTTGGTTTCAATCTATCTGAAAACTCGGATTCGTCTTAATAATTCAATAAAATGGGTGGTCATCGATGAGGAAATTTTTCTTTTTCTTTAATTAATTTTCAAATTTTTATACTTTTAGTTCTTCTGGAATGATTTAGCAAATTTAGTAATTTCATAGTCCATGAGTTGTTCAATAGGTACTGATATGTAATATTTTGAAGGATCTTCTGCAAATGTGGATAAAAACTTTGTTTCTTCTTTTTCGTCTTCTGCTTGAATGGTTAATGATTTATCTTCTGGGTTTGTTTCTGGAGATTTTGATGAATTTATTTCTTCTTTAATGAGTTTCGCCAAAAGGATGTCCAAATACTTCATAGTCGGCCAAAAATAAATTATATCCAAATAAGAAAAAAATGTTATTCTAACCCAGAACCAGAGCCACGTGAGCAGAATGAGAATTTCCAATGATTTTGAGTCCATTTTAGTCAATTATAGTTCCAATATGCGATGCCAAAAGAATATTTATTTTTAGGTTTAAGTTTTCGATGCGCATTCGTCAAATGTAATTTTACATTCTGATTAATCTTCTGTTGTAGCTATTCAAACAATACTAAATTTTCAACAATGCCCATTTTAGAATAATGCATAACTTTGTTATATTTATGAGAATAATTATATTTGAAGAAATAGTATTTTCCCAACAATCTGAATTATCGATTTCCTCAATTGTTGAATATCATTTGGTTCTATATTTCTTTTTTTTACTATCACGCACACTAAATAAAATGTGCAAATTACTGTTATCTTCCAAAAACTTAATATTGATGCCGTTTTTTTTTTGTTTTCCTAAACCAGAAAAAATATTGTTTTCGATTTATGTCCATGGACATGGTATCTCAAAACCACATTGAGAAGAGTGATGGAATTTACAGTTTAATGTTACACCTTAGCCATTTTGTCAAAAAGTAAGCAAGACTTTCGCTTGAGCGAAAACTGTTTCCCTTTCCCTTTCTAATGTTGACCGTTTAAATAGAATACCACCAAAACGCAGAAAGAAATTTAAAAAAATGAAGGTCAATATGCAATTTTATCACTAAAAGTTAAATCTGTATCATACATTTGGCTTCACTTGACAAAAGGAGCTGTAATTTTAATTGATTTGTATCTTCCCGGGAATTTGGATACCTTAAATTAAAACACAATGCCTAAGAAAAATGAAGTTCTGCATATTTTCTTACAGAAGAAATCATAGATCTGTACCAGATTTTAAATCAAATGGTTGGAATCAAATCTGAATATGATGAATGAATGTATTGAAATTGATATTCGGATTTTTTCATTATATTGCAAAGCGCAAAATGCAGCTTATTCTGTAGAATGTCACGTTGAATTGAGGATCGTCGCTACTTTCGAGACCTTGTTAGATCCCAATTATCACAACTTGGCTCCGCTGTATGTTCAGGCGATGCAAAGAATGATAGTAAAGAAACATGAGCACGAAATAGTTCGTTAATATTCAAGTAAATTAAATATTTGAAAAGTAATTGATATTGATGGCAATAAAATTTTAGACAGAAATGAGAGAAAATTTATTCAATATGTTGCAATAATTACAACATGTTATTAGTTCAGTCTATTAAAAAGATTTTATTGCTGGAAGAATCAGATGGTTCGAAATAATCTTATAAAATTAAGTTGATTTCAGTGTCATTTAACGTTGAAATGTGTTGAGGAAAAAAATTGTGCCTCAGAAACACAAGTGGAAGAATTTGACTTGTGAAAATAAGAAATATTACACAAAAATTTCTTTATTTTCGGCTATAATTACCATTCACACTTTCGCTGTAAAGCAAATCATAGACAATTATATAGATTCAAGTTGTTAAATTAAATTACAAATATAATTTGAAGAACTGCTTCTAATAGCTCTTATTAATATTTTTCAACAAATGTGCTTTGTATTATTGATAGTCAATACAATATAAGCATTAATGCATATTTAAAGGTCTTTTAAAGGAACAAAGTTATAATTGTTATGAAACTCATCAATTTCAAGTTCTCTATTAAAGAAAATGTGATTCCAGCCGATAGTTATTATAAATGATTCTTTTGGGATAAATAGATGTATCAAAATCAGTTATACGAGGGACTGAGAAGCAGAAATGTTTGTTGGCTTATTTACAGAATAAGCCTCAGGTTCGTTTTCCATTTATTAATCACTCAAATCAGTCGATTCAATTATGTCTCTCAATGATTCAATCATTCATTAAAACCGGGTACACTAAAAAAAAACTAAATATATCGATGATTCATTTATTTACTCAACATCCAGAATAACTAGCTTAAGGTATCCGACTACGTTCGAAGGAAAATTTTTGAAAAATTAAATTTTTTAAAAACTATTTGTGATTTTTGATGTAATATAAGCTGTAAAAACTATAAATACAAAAAAAATTATTGGAAAATATAATATATTTGAGGAAAAAGAAAGTGTGATGTAGATTTTAATGAAATTTAACCAAAATGGCTAACGCTCTACAATAAATTGTAATGCTGCAATCCTATTTTTCTTTGTATAGGAGTTATGAAATATAATAATGAATAAAATGAAATAAAATCTAAGAAAAATATTCAGATGCAAAGAAGTTACGGGCAAAATTATTTTCATCGATTCACAACTTTATTTCTCTAAAAACACCTATAAATGAAAAAATATTTAACCGACAATAAAAATTTGTTTCATTTCATTGGCTATGTCATTTAAAAACGAGCTGAAATGTTTATGTATATACCTCTATTAGTTTTTGAGATATCATGTTAACGGTGGAGAAGTTTTATGAAAATTAAAATTGAAATGAAAGATAGATTTTAGCTGAAAAATATGTTTTGCTTAAAATTCCCTTGGATGATAGGTTAGATTTTCCTTTTCTTAGAAAAAATAAAGTGTTTTGGAAAGACGGAAGTCTGAAGTACAAAATATAACAATAAAACCAAATTTCGCCAATGTCATCGATCACCAGTATTTTTAACGTAGTCAGATAACTTAACGTTATAGTTCGATTGCTCATTCATTACAGTAATTTCACAAGAGCCATCAAAAAATGAATAAAAATAAACAAAAACGTATAAAAATTCATTCTTTTGTGCAACACCCAGAATAGTCCATTTAAAAATATCTTGAGATGGTCGATTCATTCGTTCGATACTTTGTAAAGCCAGCTCAATTAAATCATTTAATGGGTCATTCATTTATTCATACTAAAGAGCAGCGGAACCAATTGCCTATTAGGAGTATGCATGTATGAAAGGGATTTTTAAAAGAACATTGTAAGAATGACAAGTTTGATCTAACATGAAAATTCCGGATAATTTATATGAAAGTTTAAAACTAAGAATTTTTTTATTCAAAGGTTTACCCGTCTCTATTAAAATTAATTCCCTACATTTATTATTGAACCACAACGATGGAATTCAAGTAATATTTTAGGCTCTAATATTTTCGATTGATTTGCTTACTAAGTGTATTAAATCTTTAACAACTAGCTTTTCTTATTAATAGTAGGGATAAAATGAAAATGTTAACGTTTTATCTTACTTCAGAAAATTAAAGATCCAAGAGCATGACATTTCATGGTGTTTACTTAGCCTATTCTTCTTCGATATATCTTTCCTCATCTCCTATTCAGCAAAATAAATGTCTTATCCACAAATGTGCATATATTTTTGTAAATCCAGTACGAACAGCATTTTTAGATATTTTTTTTTATGTCTTTAAGCATAGATTTCAATTCCCTGACATGTAATTTGGATCTTAATTTGTTTTGTCCGCCAAATTGTATGATTTATTACGATTTTACTCAACAATTGTAAATATTATTAAATTTCTGGAATTAAGTACCAACTCATTGTAAGTAAATCATTTTTTTAATTCCTCCCTTACTGTAAGAAAAAATCTCAAAAAAGAAGAGGAATTAAAAAAAAGCACTTAGAAGTTCCATTAATGTGTTTAAAAAAATTCAAAAATGTTTTAGCTACTGATTTAAATATCATTAATTTGCAAATTTAGTTCTCACATTTTAAACTAGAAATTCCTTATTATGCACCTAACCATAATACTTTTTCCGTTTAATACTCTGAAAAAGCGTGCTGAAATGGCAAAATTCAGGTGATTGTACAAAAGCATGCAATAAAAGAATTAATAAGGAACATTTATTAATTCTTTACTACAAAACAATATGGTGTGGCGAAATTACTAGATTGGAAAACTATATTTAAAATTTCAATTTTTTGCCGTAAAAAATTCGAGGGTTAATGCATTTCTCCTTAACCGAATTAAAAAGAGATAGATAATTTAGATGAATCATTTTTTAACCAAGCCATAAAGATCCATCACTGTTTTGTATTTAATTACAGAATTAATTTAGGAATATTTCAGTGTAAAATAAATTTAAAACAGTTGTAAGCTGTAAATATGTTCTTTATTCAAGCTAAAATTACATTTGTATATTCATCAACAGCAGCAATTACAAGTAATTAGTAAAAGTTTAAAAAAATATATGAATTACTTATTCAATAAAAATCAATAATTAAATTTGTTTCTTGTTATCTGTACTTTAACAATGGATGACTCAAAAACTCAAGAAACAACACTAAGTAACGGATCTTCATTGAAAATCTTGGTCAAATAGATATTGAATCAATTGCTTGATTGGAATATGTTTCAAAACTTAGAATCAATCCACTTCCCTATATCAAGGTTCTAAAATCATGAACATAGCATTTGTATTGAGGTTGGACAAAATAAAATCGAGGGAGGTATATATAACCAATTTATACAACACTTTTCTTTTTCTTCTTACATATGTGCATAAATTTAGATTATATTCATATTTATATTTTAAATCTCTATAAGTCGCTTCTGGTCATATATGTATTTAAGATATATATTGTCACGAATTTGTGACATTACAAGCAGTAAATTTCTTAATAAGCAAGGTAATTATAAAGATTGCTCAAACGATGTTGAATGGACAGTCTTTTTTTTTCATTCTTCTTTCAAACTTCAAATATTCTTTTATGAAATTTACTCAGCCATATCCCTTGAAGCGCTTTTTTAGTACTCTAATAAAATGAAACTATAAATAATGATTCATAAAGTATTTAATCTATTACCAATCTGGATCAACGATCCAGAAACTATACTCTCAATATCCGCGTATACATGAGCTGATTTAAATAACATCTTCCCTGTCAAAAAAGAGTTATGGGAGTGCTTAAATCTATTAGAAGTATCAGCTCTTTAAAAGCATATAATTAAGGATCATCATCCTGCATATCGTAGTAGTAGTTTAAATGCAAGAAAAAAATCTTTCTTGCTTTATTTTGCAAGCAGCAAAAATGACTGATAAAGAGCATTATGCGATAGCTATCAACAACACATCTTTCAAAGTTGAAGCATAACAAGCAATTATCCTTCCCTTTCAGAATAGAATCCAATCTCTCGCATTAAAGCATCGAATCAAACCATCAATTTATTTAAAGTATGTGTAAAGAATGCACTCCTGCGTTCCAACGAGAAATTTCCTTCAAAATTATTCATACTTAAGAAGTATTTTCGTCTTCATTAAATCTTTTCTTAGACGAAAATTTCGATAATGGACTTCTTATCATTAATTTAGAGACTTCGTCGAAAATTGGTCTTTAAGAAATGAGTGTGTATCATCTGAATAATTAAAATTTTATCACGCCAGACATTTAAGAAATTTGTCAAATAAGAAAGTTTTAGAGACAGAAAATGTACCACAAAGATAAATGTTGATATACTAATCAAATTTATCATATGAATTAAAATATATACTAAATACTTAAACCACTTAGGAAAAGTGCATGAAAAAATTTATCACAATAAATTTTCATTTTATGGAAAAGTGTTCCAGTTTTCACCGTTAAGTGCATTTTAAAATCATTGCAAAAAAAAAATCAAGCGAAGGATGCAATGTATCACATTAACTCTTAATAATCTATAAAAATAAAAATGTAAATATTTGTTTAAATATTTAAACCACTAAAAAGTGCATGAAAATATTTAGCTCAATAAATTTTCATTTTATACAAAATGTTCCAGTTTTTGCCCTTAATATAGATATCTTAATTTTTTTACTACTGTTGCAACTTAAATAAACAAGTGTTAGAAAATTTTATTGAAAAACAATAAAGTTTTCACCTATGCTGGGCACAGTGAATAGACAATAATGGCCGAAAATAATTTATTTACACAATTTTAAACATATATTTAATATTTAAGATGCCACATGAGCAACACTAAACACAACATTTAAAAAGGGGTCTTACATAGTTCTAACTCCAGAACGTAGATGCGTGCTAACATGTTTTGAGCAAGCGCAGCTGACAAGCTTCACTTCTAAAATTCCGTAAAGGATTATCGTAGGCTACTGATCAGCATGTCACAGCAGGAAGGTAAATGAATCTTACTAAAACAAATACGAAATATAATTATCGTTTCCTTGTAGAATGCCTTAATAAAGGCTCGTATTTCTTATATCGCTAAGGCTTTGCTTGCTGATTCAAATTGCCTGTATTACTACTTCATAGACAATTAAGCATTAACTGCAATCTTTCCGTTGTATCCGTTCTACATATCAACTGAAATGTACAATGGGGGAGTTCATAGAGGGGGGACTAACTTTCAGAGGTTACAGCAATCCACAAGTATAAGTACCACCACATCTGCGGACTTACTTGCGCACTGAAAGAACGGCGAATTTCCTCCTAACAGTATACTGAATACGAAATTAAATATTCAGTTGTTATGAATTAGGATTACAAATTATAATATATTTTATACCAATCGCATCAAATATTTTACGAAGACAGTTTTGATTACAAGATCTACATTTAATTTTATTGATCTATGTCTTTTCGTTTCCCATTAATAGTCCTCATGAGCACACAAACACATAGCAACAACACAATCAACAAATGAGATTGTATGCTTATAGAAAATGTTACATTTAATAAAACTCAAATTCTTATATATTAATTTAAATAGAATTTGATGCTAATTTCATTACAAAAAGCAAAATAAAAATATTTTCAAAGCAAAAATGTTATCCTTACTTTAATTTGAATAGATAACACATTGATGAAAGCGGATTCTGATTACTAACTTTCCTGACAAATCACTACTCTTGTTCTGGCAACTAATCAAATGTTATTAACTGTTAGCAAAAGCAGACACCATGTTTAAACTGATTATCATCATGAAAAAATTATTATTGGACTTCTTTTCTGTTTAAAGAAGACTGTTTCTCTTGTAATTTAGTAGTTTTGTTAAACTCTTTAATATACAATTGTAACTTTTGTAAATATCCTAGTACTTAGTCAAGAAGCAATGACTTCAAATAACAGAATACATTGGGCACCTAGAAAGGGAGTTAAGATTATTGTGTTATGTGGTATTTCCTATGCTGAAATTGCAAGAGAAATGGGTGGTTGAGTCCAAAAATTTTGTTTACGATATCAGGAGACAAATTCAATAAAAAAAATCAGGAAATGGCTGAAAAAGGAATACCACGTCTGTTGATGATAGAAAAATAAAAAAAGATTAAGTCTTCAAGATAGAACAATGTCATCGGCAGTTTTCAGAAGTTAATTGAAAGATGCTGGCATCAAGATCAGTTTAAGAACAATCAGAAGCAGAATATTAGACGTTGCATTAAAAGGTAGAAGTGAACGAAAAAATTCTAATCTTAATTTACAGCAGTGAAAAAAAGGTTACAGTGGGCAAAGGAACACATTAATTTTATGGATGATCAGTGGTCACATGTTATACGGAGTGTGATGAAACAAACATATTTCGATACGGTAGTGATGACAAAAATAGGTAAGATATTGTATAAGTAAAGAGCTACATACTGACTGCAATCAGCAATCTATGAAAAACTTAGTGTAATGATTTATTCAAACTTTCAGTAGACGATATCGATCGTCTTCATGTTATCAATGGGACATTAAATGCAAGGAAACTGATTGACAGTATACTAGATCCAAAACATACACCTTCGATCAGTTATTTATTTTCCAACAATGCACCACATATTTTTCAGCAGGATTCAGCTCCTTGCTACAAAAGAAATATAGGTAAATAGTGATTTAGTATAAAGAAAATAAATCATGGCCAGGAAAAATCCTGACTTCAAAATTATAGAGAACTTATGGCATCGCTTGAAAACTCTAGTACTTATGAAGCGTTCATCAAATAAAAGATAATTAATTGAGGTTATAATTGTTTCTTGACCTCATACAATAACGTAGGAAAAGCTTCCGCTGGAGTCGAATGTATTTGCTAAAACTGTAAATGTCAAATATTGCAAGATTTCAAGCATCAATTATTTTAAATTTAGGAGGCAGTTGAAAATGTTCCTGCTCTGTGTCAGTATTATGTTAAGTCTTCTACCGAGAGGACAGAATCTTAACAAGATGTATATAACGTAAAGGAAAGAAAAAAAGAAGTTTGTAAATCAAAATGATAAATTCAATTTAAGTTTAAATTTAATTTTTAATTAAAGTTTCAAATGATAAAGATGAAACTAAAATTTAATTAATTTGTAAATGCTAATGACAAGAGGGAATTTAAATAAAGTTTCAAAAGCTAATGATAAAATACATACAAATATATATATATATATATATTTGTTTATATTTCAAAATTCCTTTCCTTCACCAGACTGTGAACATTTTGTTCAGATGTCCAATTTAATCGTAAGAGAAATAAAAAGTCTTACCTTGCTCATTTTATTTCAGGTTTTTGTTTTTCTATTGTGTTTCCCCTGAATGTAAGATTCAAGCGGAAATTCCGGATGAATTATTCATGAGTTATGAATGTCACCGTCTCTAAATTTATACTCTTAAGAATTTTTTAGGGGACGGGGAGGGGTTACACAAGCCTCCTTCACTCTCTGATTCTTCCTATTTTATTAACCGAAAAACAAAGGAAAATGTTCCCGTTTCTCGTTCGGTTGTTTTTGCATCAAATTTAGATGCTATGGCATAAAAACATGCACCCCCATAATAAAAAAAAAATCTTTTCTTTCGGAATGTTTTTAATGTTATGCGTGAAGGTTTTACTCTTACAAAGTTTAATAATGTGAGTAAATGTTTTCTGAAACTGAGATTTATATTCATTAGTAACCCATGCTTGCTTATCAGATGGGCTGATTGCGTTTAATTTCAATAAAATAAACCATGCATATTTAATGAGTATGTTTACTTCACCAAATAGTATTCTTATCTAATATTTTCATACAAAAATCCCTGTTATTTTAATAACCTTATCCCTGTTCTATTGACCATAAATGAATTTTAGTGATGGAGAAAAATTCCTCTATTCCTTGTGATATTAAAGAAGTAATTACTTATGTAAACAATTATCCAATTTTCGTGGACATTTCTTCCTGATTCTTGATTTGTAGAGACAAAACAGAATCTTTCCTTTTCTGTTTTAAATAATAGAAAAAAACCACATAATTAAAAGTTCGGTGATGAGATATAAAATACTTGATGATTTGAAGAATATTTCAGAAGTAAAAAACATGCTGAAATTAAAGTAATAAAATGTGTTTTATTTTTTAATTTGGTACAGTTTTTGGAAAAGATTGATTCCCACAATGAAGGCCATTTTTTTTTAAATAAAAAGGCTCCTCTTTTTTAAATTTTTCTGCAATTTACTTACAGAGGGCATCCCTTGAATCGCAATGAAGTATTTAACTGGGTAAGAAAATTTTAAACTATTTTTGTCGGATGACTGTACCAATGCTAAATTTTCAGGACCTAGTTTAGTTGGTGGAAAATCTGTCACAAAGCATACTACAAGATACAAGTTAAAAGGAAATATCAAAGAAAATATCCACAACTTATCAAATCAAACATTCAGCACTTTTATTCTTCATGTACCTTGTGCCATTTTCCTTTTAATCGTACAAAAAATATGCGTCCTGGATCATTAAGGAAATCGTTTTTCATTTTGTTGTGTCTGAAGTAAAATTTTCTGTTCTGTATATTGTATTTTTTAAAAATTAATCAATTTTGTGATATCGATTTATCTTCATGTTTTAGAGCCTCATAATTACATTAGGGAAATTTGTGGTTTAATTTAGTTTAGTTTAGTTACATAAACTTCCCACTATAAAACAACACTAGGGCTATTTTGGAAAAGACCTTGTAATTTCGGGCCGTGATCAGATGACGAGGACGACAACTGAGACAGCACCTCCCTCTCCACACCACATCACAAAACGAAAGGACGTTAGGTCCGGATGTATTTAACTTGTAACAGAACAACTTACTCAATGGTTCTTTGGTGGAATCGGGTGTCGAATCTCAAACCCCACAGCTCACATGCCGAGACCTTACCACCAAGCCACCACGGACCTCAAAGGGAATTTTTGAAATTATATTTATAGGTTGATTTTCTTGCTTGCGAATACAATAACAAGATAAATACAATGAAGTAGGAAAAGGAGCCTTTCCTTATATTTTATTTCCAATAATATAACTATCTGTAAAAAATTTGAATATAGTTTAACAGAGAAGTGGCATCTATCTATCTCCATAATATCGATCTTGATAGATAATAAATTAGGTAATATAAATAAGTATGTTAAAGCTAAAGAGATAAGTAAGATAAGTATATTTTGTATAAGATCTTACCATTAATAAGATATATTTGTATCTTATCTTTTAAATCTTTTCTTATTTTTCATTTGATTAAATGTAGATTTTTTTTATTTTCTTATCTGTTCTTTAATATATAAATATGATAGCTCAAAAACTCAGAAAGTAACATGAAAAAAATAGTCTGGAAGATCTATATAAAAATACGTTTTTTAAACATCTATACCAAAGTTTGAAATCAACTAGCCAAATTCAGAAATGACAGAAATTCAAAACATTGAAAGTGCAGTTAATACAAAACAATTTTTATGAAGTATTCAACTCATACTAAATAGCCAAAAACGCATTACCGTATGTTGTGAATACAAAAAGATGAACTAGAGACGGTAGAAAGTGACTTGATTATTCAGTTAGCCCTTAATATTTCCATCAGCTTTTTAGTATTAATACCATGGAAAATGTAGTAAAAGGAAAAAGTTTTGATGAATCATATCTTTTCATTCTTCAGTAAAATTGGTATTCCATTCATATTTTTTTTCCATTGCCAATTTAAACTTATTTTCTCTTAAAATTTTTTGTGACTTAATAAAAATAATCTCAACTCTCTAATTTATTAATAAACTATTTCAATAATTACCATTTTCTGTCATTCTCAACACTTTAAATAATAAATTGCCTTGTCAAAAAGAGTTAGTTATAAGATAATTTTAAAATATCAAGAGTGCTGGCATTTTAAAAGCATATAATTAAGGAACCTCATTCCAAACATCGCATCAGTTACTTTAAACACAAAAAACAAATACTTGGACTATTTCAGTGCAGTGAATAAAGGTTTATAAAGAGCCTTATGATTTACAAAAAAATTATCTATCAACATTCACATGTTACAACTAATTATTCTTCCCTTTAAGAAAAGCGTCGGTTTTTCACTTTAAAGCCTCGAATCAAACCATTCACTTATAAAATATGCGGGAATATTCCTTTTTTTTTATCTATTTAAGGATTTCCATAAAAAGCATTTTAACTCGAGACGCGTTTTGGATCTTATTAAACTTTTCGTGTGCGATAATGGAGAAGAAGCACTTCTAATCATTAAAAGCCTCCATCAATAGATCTTTTTTCAAGAAAAAATAGTGCATGATCTGAATAATTAAACTTTTACTCTACCAGTCTATTAAAAAGTGCAAAAGTATTAAGATTCAGGAACATTTTGACGGAATTCAGTGGAATGATTGTTTTAAATAAATGTATCGTTATTGATAGTTTCAATAAAATATTGCCACACGTGTTACAAATTTAGAATTTAATGTAGCAATTTAAGACAAATCTAGAATTCCTGCTATAAATTTGGATATTAAATTTCATCAATTTAACTTCAGTTTTACGGTTTTCAGATGAGGTCTTTTTATGGATAATGACAGTTGGAAAGCTAAAAATTCTTTTCCGTAACATTTATCGACTTTTTAAGAGAAATTCAGACATCACGTGTTAAAAATAATAAATAGATATCACATACGTATTCATCACTTCATTCAAACTGTTTTAAGATATCGTATTCACAGAAAAATTGGCAAATATAAATATAATGACAAAAAATATTTTTATTGTTCTGACAGAAGGGGTTTAGTTATATTAAAGTCCTGTTTTAAAGAAACGCTAGGTCTATATCGGAACAGATCTCTTAGTTTTGAACCACGATAATAAGATGGACAGGATATATATATATATATATATATATATATATATATATATAT
>JAPMOQ010057784.1:0-19197 GCA_026543055.1 Argiope trifasciata
ATCATTAATTTAGAGCCTTCATCATTAGTTCTTTTTAAAAGAAGAAAGACGGAATGATCTGTATAATTTAATTTTTATCGCAGTAGCCTATTAAGAAGAGAAGAGCAGTAAGGTAAAAAAAATTCTTATAGAAAGATATACAGAAAAATTGGTGTTATTCTATAAAAGCGTTTCAAATTTATCATATGAATTAAGATATATAAGAAATATTTAAAAATTTGTGATAAGAAGTTTTAAATGAAAACAAAGTATCTTGATGAATTAACTTTTATTTTACCAAGAAAACTATTCATTTTTCGTTCTTAAATGCATTTTCAAATCATCGTAGATAATTCATTTAAGTGGAAGTTTATATGTTATAATATTCAAATAAAAACATATTCCTTTAAATAAAAAGTTACGTCTTAAGTAATTTGCATGTTAAAAATAAATGTTTATTGTGAATTATTTTTTGTGTTATAAAACAATATTAAAAATAAAAAAAATAATGTGTTGGTATGAAACACAAAAAATTAAATCTAAGATCGCAAATTTCAAATAACATTTTTGCTGTTAAGTCAATATTTGTCTTAATTAATTTAAGTATCATTAACCAGTTTGAAACAGTCATAAGACTTTTCTCTTAGTTTCTATCACCTCTCTCTCTCTGTATATATATATATATATATATATATATACAAATTTTTTAACTTTTATTTTCAATTTGTTCTAGCTGATAAGCAAAGTTTTGGAACTCAACCTATTTTGAGATGAAAAAAGCATCTTTTTTTTTCTAAATATTAACGCATGCATAATGTGGAAGTACCGTGATTGGTTCAATCCGGTTTAATTTGGATAAATTAATTAAGACAATTCATAAGAATTCAGAAAATGAATAATTTTGAATTATGTGTTAAATCACCTAAGGTGACAACACTCTGCATTATTTTCCATAAACCCTAAACGCAGGAACTGGATGGCTGAAAACCTATAAGTCGAATTGTTGCCTATACATTTTGAGGATTCAAAAATTTATTGCCTAGCATTTCGAGACTTTAAAAATCTCAAAACAAGAAAATCCTGTACTCACGCGATAATAATTGATTGTAGTTATAGTTATATTCAATCAAATAAAATGTTTTATTATTAAATTTTAAAGTTTTTATCTTGATCGAATTTTTGCTTTCTTATACACTTTCGTTGCTTTTCATAATGCCTGAAATATCATTACATACAATAAAGGGGTGCAAGAGCATCTGAGTGTAAAGAATCCTGAGCACCCGAAGGCAGAATACTGACTTCTAGCTCAAATAAAGATGAAATACACACATATTCGCCCTTTTTACACCCCTTTTTACCGGGTAGCACATTCACATACCTCACAGATAGAACACAGAATAACCATACCTGAATCATGACTCAAATCCGGGAGTCCTAGATTATAGAGAAGACGAATTAACCCTAAGCGAGGACGCCGGCACATTTTTGCTTAGTGTAAGTGCAAATAATCGCTCACACTGACAGCGTATCAAATTTGCAAGCGTAGCTGGCAAATATTTGCTAATACCAGAAATGCCAACCTCTCTAAATCACAAACGAGCTAATGATAGCAATAATAATGATGCATGCATTCTACTGTCTCAGGATTCTTTAATAGGATACACTCCGCCTTAATTAAAGATTTATATCAGTATTAAATTTTTTCATAATATAAAATTTTAAAAACACTTGTTAAAAATGAAAGTAGAAATGGCTAAAATTAACTTGCATAAAATTAATTAAAATCGAATTACATGTAAAATACTTACAACTTTTAAGGATGTAAAAATACTAATGGTTGGCTTTCTCCGATTAAAAATAATTTACAAATATCGAAATAAAACTGGAACCTTAGTAGAGTCAGGGTAAAAAATATAAAAACATGCCGTATAGTTAAAAAGACATAATACCTCAAAGACTTTTCTTGAAATTTTAATGTTTGAAATTATTTTGTACTTTTATTTTATGTAAAAGAGTTCTTTATAATTCTTCCTTAAAAATATTTTTTAAATAACTCAATAGTTAATTTAATTTAAATGTTGTTAAAAATTCTGAGATTATTTAAAACTTGAAGGCGTTTTTAAATATGAAGGCTCTACCTCAATTTTTTTCTTGGTAGCTATTAATATGCAACATAAAATCTAACATGGATTTTCTCCTTCCAACTATATTTATTTTTTCATTGTAAAAAAAAAATGAAAAATACAGGAAATCTGATTTTAGATATTTTTTTAAAAGCTTACTACTCACCTTAAAGCTATTCCATTCTAAGTTTTATAGAAACATATATTTATGAACATTCGTAAAAGATTTCACACCTTACCTCCATTTTAAGAAAGCTTTACATTCGAAATACAGTATATAAACAAAAAACGAACTTGGAGAAAAATGCATTCAAAGTTTTTATTCATCTAAATTAAAATATAAAATTTATTCAATTTGCCTGTAACATTTACAAGATGCGAATCAGATTTTTGTGAATTAACTTAAATCAGATGCAAACACTAATGGAAACAAAATGTTATCTTTGTATATTGAAGATGTATTAAAAAAAACTAACGAAAGATCGATATTTCACAAATCTCATCATAATATCTTTTAAAAAATTAATGCTCATATCAAAATATATGAAAGCATATATCTGCTATTATGATTGTTATTTCTATTATTTTTTTTGCAATTTGTGCTTTTCTGTTTGCTCTGATGACATTGTGGAGTCATGACATGTCATTGAAATTTTGTGTTTGAACCAAATGCATCGCTCTAATAGCTCCTTTGAAAAATTTGATGAAATTCTCATTTGGCAACATTTTTGCCAAATGAGCTACCTTTATGGCTTTTTCAACTGAAAACTGGACTTGGTAACATTGTTTACTATCCTGTCATGCATCTAAAATTCTTCAATGACTTAATAAAAAATAAAGCAACTGCTCTATGATTTTGCAGACACGTTTAGAATGACTCAATTTATCATATGAACCGATAAAAAAAATGTCAATATTTTGATGAGTTTTCGCGTATTGTATTGCCTTAAAATACTTCATAACTTCTAACAAATACTTCATAACTGGCGTAAATTCTAAAAAAAAGTAAATATTTTCAAACCTCCCTTGAATGACATATCTACGGTTTAAAATGTATGTGAAGTAAAAGGCTTGTTTGAGGTTTGAAAAATTGCCGAAGTATAAAAATAATTCATAACACTATTTTTAAAGGGATATTTTCCTAATAATTTGAATGAATGGATCAAGAATGTATCTTGCAAACACAGCTTGAGCGTAAAAAAATATACAGAAATAAGCAATTACATTATGAAAATTCGCAAAAAATAATCTTTAATCAGTATAATTAAAAAATTAAATCTATGGTATTCAGATTTTTATGGATAGAAATTTTTCCGATACATATTCCATTCATTACATAGTCTGTGTACAAGATTTTGATTTTATTACATTAATTATAGATGCTGACACCACCCAAAAATATTAACTCTCTGCATCTTTCCATTTGTTATTCATTAATCTAAACTTACATATCAAGATCAGTATTTTGGCCCCGAAATCAACTTTTTCTCCAAATTCACTATTAAATAAAGTGATTTGTCAGAATTTAATATTTTATTTACCAAAATGGGTAAAACAATATTGCAAAAGTATATTTGAGAAATATCCAAATACCAAATTTGAAGATTCTGGAACATTAAGAGTGGTTAAAAATTCTACAAAAAATTTCCAATATTTATTACCATTTGTTCAATTTTTTCGAAAAAATTAACTGTTGGTCGACGAAATTAAAAGTAAAGACCAACGATAGATAATTCTCAGAACATTCAAAGAAAGGCGAGATTAAGTTTGCAAGTAATATCTTCACCAAGTATGTTTATTTAGCATTAGCCCAGACAAATTTCATATAAAATGACCATCTTTCAGGCAGCATAACAACATTCCTCATACAGTCAAAGACCTCAATTTCAAATACAATGAAACTTTACCAAATCGCGTTTGACACCGATTCAAGTATTCTGTATTACCCCTTTGCCTTCTCAAATGTAGTTAGATGTGTAACTATGCATTTAATACAAGAACATGTGTATTCTTCGAAAAAATATAATAGTTGTTTTAAATCGATTTTCTCTAAAACAAATTAGATCTTTTTATCATTTTGTAGGCATTTTTAGCAATAAAATTGAAAAGTAAATGGTAAAAATGATGCACTGTTTTGAATGGTACCCCAGAGGTTTCAGAGTGCAAAGCATTTCTTTATTGTCTTGTATAACTTAACGATAATAATGGGCATCAAATTATTTTAATTTTTACCGATTTCGAATTTTTTTTTGTTTGACTTCATCAGACTTAAATATCCATATTGCATTGTAAAACGAAAAGGGTTCTAAACATTTCCTTTTGTGTTTAACTACTGTGTTATTGAGCGTTGCATCCCCCCCCACATAATACAATTCAAACCCAGGCTGTCCATCTTCAATATCAAAGTTATAAAATCCGTCGGTTATTACTTGGAAAAAATTTCATTGCAAAACACCTAGAGCTTTCGTATTAATTCTCCCAGAAAATTTGGCATAAGTTAACTTGCATTTTAATCGCAAATGTAACTCGTTTCAGAACAGTATATAAACAATAAACATTAAAAACAAGAAAAATCTGAATAAAAATACTTTATTTGCAGTTATTACATTATAGATGACGATCATTTAATCCATATTTTGTAAACTGCCAGTTTTATTTTTTTGATATAAAAATTTATATTTTGATTTTAAACGCTAAACAGCAATGCTATTTGTATGGTCATTCATCAAAACAAATTAAATGAATGGCCATGCAAATTAAATGGCCATACAATTTAAATGAAAATACATAATTTTTTTTGTTCTTATTTCATGTATAATATAAATTCGATAACAAAATGAATAACAAGATTTATAATGAAATATTTCACTGATTAAGTTTCGTTGACTATTCAGTTAAATCTTTGTTCTTAGTGTGAGGCATATGCGCACAAATACTAATTAAAAATAGCGTGTAAAATACTTTACTCTTAAAGTCTTATCTAAAAAAAAAATTCTATAAAAAATAACATTCAAGTTTCGATCAAATGTAACATTATCCATCTCGTAAAACTACAAGTCAAACTAGATTGCTAATTAATAATCATCCATTATTACATTTTAAATATTCAACCTTAAGAGTGAATAAGTATATTTGAATGAAACTGGATAAATATCCATTTAAATATCAACAATAATATAACTATACTATTTAAATTCCATAATGCGTAGTTACTAGTCACCTTGAATTCCTGTTTTCAGTTTTTCTTACCTCTATATAAAATTAACATTTTATGCATGTCTACTAATAAAATTGTGATCCATGGCAGTTGCTCAATAATCGGAAAGAGTGAGTAGTAACTCGCAAATCACTTAGTTTACCGACACTATCGTTGGTCCTCTGGTCCATATGTTATCTCTATCGTGAAAGATCTTTGTCCATTCCATACTCTGTTTCCCATCGGTGCTTTGCAAATTCCTTCTAAAAGCACCCGTATGGTTAACCGTTGTTGCCTCTTTGGTAAATAAATCATCTTTTGGCGGAAAGGTTGCCCATTTTAAATTCTGCTTTTTACTAACACCACTCAGGTTCTTCTTGAAAGTCTCAAAAAATTTCAGTTTTTCTTCGTCTTCAATCCAACGTCGAGTTGATGCAACAGTTTCGGACTTCACACTGCAAAACGGGCACAAGGCGGGTCCTTTCACCACTCGATCAGACTTGCCTAAAGCTTTTCGAACGCATCCATAACAGAGCATGCAATTGCATTCTTCAAGGATTCCAAAGCGACGCTCACCAAAAAACATTTTCTTTTCGATACGTTCTTTGCATGCGAAGCACGTCTTGGTTTCTTTCATTAAAGACAATTCGGAAGCATTATCCGAATCAGTCGATTTCTTGTTATTTTCCGAATCTTTTGGAAAGTCTGAAGCTATTTCAGTCGACTTCTGGAATCGTTTCGAATTTTTCATCACTTCATCCGTCTCGAATGGCAACTGTGGCAAGAATGGACTGAAAAGCATCGGCTTCTCCAATACAGACTCTACACATTTCAAAAGCTGATTCTCAGTTGAAAGAGATACCATCCCAAAAAATTCCGTTGTTTTTTCATTTTGAGCATGAGGCTTTTGCAGTCCTTTCAAAATGAATAATATAACCATAGTTCCAATTCTACCTAAATTGATATTAACCCACATTTCAAATCCATTGCAATCATCAAATCTTTGCAGCTGCTTCATATTTGCTGATCCGAACGGGACTAAGGTTTCAACTCCCTTTTGGTCCGAAGGCACAATTAAGCCATTACTTTTACACACTTGAGAGATAGTCTTTTTCAACGATCCGGATGAAATAGGATTTTTAGCTTTCTTTAAAAACGCGGCCTTCTGATCTGGAACTGGAAATAAAAGAAGCAACGAAAAAGCTCTGATTATTGTCATACATGCGATATTGAAAAGAGACGGCATTGCGTTCTTAGACAGCGTTGACATCGTCAGTGAAAGTTGCAAGGATTTCTTTGATAATGACAAATTTTAAAAAAATGATACGATGTCGAAGTTACTGCAAAGACAGAGTTTTCTTTGTTTCCAAACAAGGACAAGTACAGGACAAAACGGAAATGGCAGAAAGGATTATAACAAATGCTATCGACTAAATTTAAATAATGAAAAACTGCCTCATTTCATTTCAGTGTTATTTATGAAACTATGCACTATATATCAAAATGAATTGATAGTATAAGATTCCAGAACGAAATACAAATCATCAATAGTATTTTATTCCAGATGTTTTTGACTGTAACAGCTACCCACTGTTAAAGAGTATTAACTAAAAGTATTTACATGCTTGTTTAGAATATCTCAAATTAAATCAATAATTTAAGAGTGCTATTAACTAACCTGAATATCCAAAGCCATTTGATTCGATTAACTGATCTACTAGTGGTTATATTAACGATTGGTTTCGAACCAAGTAGGTTATTTTTTCAATTTTGAACCATGATTAAATGAAGATAAAGGGCATCTAAGCCTAATTTTCTTCTTCAAATTCTATATTTTACCAGAGAAATACTCGACTGTCAATCTAACTTACTCCAGACTGACATATACGGGGGATCTTTGAAGAAATTGGGCTTCGAACTCAAAATATTCTTAAAGCCTTGGAACTTTATTATCATATCAATGCATTGAAATATTTCAATGAAAAAAGTTTTAATGTCACTCTTGTGCATATAATTTTAAGTATTATCATTTTTAAATGGTTAAGACATATTTTTGAGCTATTATAAGAAAATTTTCATTGTTAGAATACATCAAATAGAAAACTTCGTATCAACATTTGTTTCTAAAGAATTTGCTACAAAAAAGCGAAAAAAACACGTTATTTTGAGGCTTACGAATCAAATATTAAAAATCCAAAATCTAAACTTAAATAAAAGAGGTGCATTGAATGTAGGAAGAAAGACTAGTATTAATAAAGCATTATATAGAAATTAAGAAATAATAACTAGTTAGTTATATTAATGTCCCGTTTTCAAGCAACTCTAGGGCTATTTTAGGACGGACTTCTAAATTTTTGAACCTCTGTCAGATGGAGAGGTCGACACCTGAGCTGGCACCTCCCTTTTTCCATACCACGCTACACCAGCGGGAGGGCGTTTGACCCTGACGATTTTAACGTATAATCATGCCTCGTTGGTGTATTGGTTTATGAACTTGCAACCCTACGGCTCCGAGCTCAGACCTTATCACCAGACCGTCGGGGTCTCATTAACATCAACAAAGTACGTAAGATACAGCTAGGAAAACTAGAATAAACATGAATAAAGAATATGTGAAGATAGTAAAAAGGAAAGCTGGATGACTTTGCTTGAAAATTCAGGTTTTTGGACTATTTTCAACAAACAAGACAGGTGTTCAAGCTCGTTGTCAGCACATACGTTGAGTATTATATCAATGTATAAAAAATATTGAATATTCGTTTGTTTGTTAGTGCTTTATAAAATTTTATATCTCTTGACAGGTTTGATCGACATGTAGTACCTATATTACCTAGCTTTTAGAAAGATTAACTGCGCTATTAAAAATTCCTAGCACTTTCTAAAGGGAGTGAAATAGAGATAAAAAAAACTTAACTTATCCGATCACAATTTAAAACAAACATAAAATGGCAATTTAAAAACATAAACAGACATAAAATGGCATAATTAGAAATTTGTATGCCATTTTAAAACTTAAAACATTGAATTTTAGCAATGTCAGCTTCATATCAAAATAGTTTTTTTTAATCATTTTTTCTAAGTTAGTTTAAAATTAATCTGTATTCAGTCTTTCTTCTCAAAATATTAAACTTGTTTATTGACATCAATCATATAAGCTCTTTTACTAATATTAAAATAAGTAGTTTTCTTAAATTATTTTCACTTTTATTTTTATATCTTACTTATTATTTGAATTTTTTAATTGCTGAAATTATATTTTTAATAGCAATTTTTATTAAGAAGTATTAAATCAAGGAATTATTGTAATGCTTTAAGATCTGTTAGATTAATACTTAACACCAGACCAAAACTCTGTTTCTATTTTTTGTATGACCTCTTTCCTTTTTGTTATATATGTAAGTGGACTTTATTAAAATACATCAAAAATTACACAGCAATTAATTCGAAGGAAACAAACAAATGACAAAATACGAAAACATATAGTATAACAAGAAATGATAAAAATTAGAATGAAGAATATCTGGATTTAGTTTTAGTTATATTATCGTCCCTTTTAAAGTAACACGAGGGCTATTTTGGGAAGGACCTCGTAATTTTGAACCAAGATCAGATGACGAGGACGACACCTGAACTGGCACCCCCCTCTCCACACCAGCGGGAGGACGTTTGGCCTGACAGATTTAATGTGCAAGAGAACCCCTCACACGACGGTTCTTCGGTAGAATCGAGTCTCGAGCTTGAAACCCTCCGATTCTGAAGCCGAGACCTTACCAACAGGCCACCGCGACCTCGAAGAATATCTGGAATATAATGAATCTGGAGGAATGAACATGATAATGTATAGTATGAGTGAAAAGATAAAAGAATTATAAAAAATGGTTACTTGAGAGCGTTAAAAGATTTTAAATGAATAAGGTGCTGGATGTATTAACTGATATCCTAAAAATTGATAAGGATAATCTAACTCTAACATATCTCCATGATTAATTAAGAATCTAATCGTATTTATAATTCTTTTTTTAGAAGATGAATTACTAAGGATTCTTTTATACCAAAGACTTTCAAGCAAAGAAGAAGGGTTTTTCTGAGGTGCCATGAAAGAGTAAAATAGCAAGATGTCTCAAAGTGAATAAGATCGCCAACTTCTCTACAAGAGCAGTAGTCATATTCTGACAAATGGAAGCAGTGAAGAAAAGATGGGAATGGACCATGTCATGTGACAAACAGAATTTCTTCACAAGTCCATGAGAGTGGTTGCAATATTGCTGTTTTGATGATTTGAAAAACAGAACGACCATATTTCCACTATCTCAAAGCATATGAATTTCATTTATTATGAGCATTTATACTAGCAGAGTACTCAAAGCATTTATTGTGAATATTTTCTGAAAATTAGATTATCTAACCTCGAAATTGTTAATATACTTAAAAGAAATTTAATATCATAAAAAATGAAATCAATAAAATGGTTTTTCAATGGTCAGTTATATGTTATTAATTTCAAGCAATCTTTACATGTACTCTTCAAATTTCAGATTTACCAGCGTTAGTGACCTCCAAAAAACATTAATACTTTCTCTCTTATATATATGTAATCGTCCTTACCCGATAAAATTGCAGAACTTGGTTTAAGTTGTTCACACATACTTGAAACTTCGAAAGTCGTTCAAAATATCGAATACTTTTTATTGCTTCAAAATGTACTCTCATTCTTTAGCTTTCAAACGATAACAAGATGTTGTTCAATATTCGAAATATTTCTCGAGTTATAAAGAGATACTTTCATTGGAAAGTCTACTTTCGGTTTTTTCATGAACTCATTTTTTAAAGAATGTTATTTTTCCATTATGTTGTCTCATTCAAACAATCATGACGGAACAAAACATTACCCAATTATTTATATATCAAAATAATCAGAATGAAACAGTGGAAGATTTTTGCTCCAATCAAAGTTATATTTATCGAAATAATTTTTAATAGATATGTAAAAGTCAAAATTATAGAAAAAATCTCGGGTTTTTCCTATTAATCGTTGATGGAAAAAAATTGTTTTGAAAAAAACTTTATAATTTTATAACTTGACAAAGGAAGAAAACATGAAGACTAATATTAGGCATAATTTGCAACTATAATTCTGTGTCTGTACAAATTATAATTTGAGACATCATATTTTAAAAAATTTCTAATTAGCTCATTAAAAATTAATTTAATTAAAATTATAAAATTATTAATTAAATTAAAATTAGTAATTAATTTTTTTAATTAATTAATTAATAATTAGTATAATATGTTTTTTCCACTCAGAAATGTGTTTAAACACATATTAATGATCTACTGTGAACAAATTAAAGTTTTAAACTTAAATTTTAAAAAATCTTCTAGTGTGTGCTTACACTTTAAGCCACGAATACTTTGTATGGCATTGAAAAATATTAATTTCTAAATATTAATCTTGGATGAGGATCTGACGTTTTATTGAATCTATCATGCGAAAGTTTTGGCGATTGATCCCTAGTTCTCAAAAAGCAAACTTTTAATTTGGATATTTTTTCCCAATTTATTAATAGAAACTATAACGTAGAATAACAATTGTAGTCACATACGAATATATATCAGAGTTATTTATATGCCTGCCAATGTGCAGTTATCAACCTTTTCAAGGATGTGGTTTAAATTTTGAATTTAGTTTAGTGTAATTATATTAACGTCCATTTTAAAGCAATACTAGTCCTATTTTGGAACGGATATCATAAATTTGAGTCGCAGTTAGATGACGAGGACGATGCATGAACTGGCATCCACTCTCCTAATTTCTCTACCAAATACGCCTAAGGATATTTGACCTCGGTCGATTAAAAGTGCCACAACTCACTTACATGACGGTTTTTCTGTGGAATCGGGTCTCGAAACTAAAAACACTCTGGTTCCGAATACGAAATCCGACCTCTATAACCATCCCTAACATTTAAAGTTTGATACGTTTACACTTAAATAATACCCATACATGGCAATTATTTTATTTAACTTTTTACATTTTGAAGTTATTATGCTTACTTGTATTCAGATAACCATACAAACAGATTTCTTCTTATTGAATTTTGATCAAATTTTATAGAAACCTACAAATGTTGTTATAGTTATAGGCTAAAAGTTATGAAATATCGATTGGCATGAATTTAGAATTTTGAACTGTGTTCCGTGGAGGATTTTGATGATTGATCTCTAGCATTTGTCATTAATTACCCGAAAATCACATTTATTATTCAGTAGGCGTTGTTTTAATCTAATTTAAACTATAATTTGTAATAAAAATACAATTATTGTATTTTTCTTTCAAATTACAGTTATTGGAAATTCAATACATTTAAGTCATTATATATCAGGTTTAGAGCATGTGTATATTTGTGGAAGTACAGACAGCCAAAATATCAACTATTTAACAGAAAGGCATACTCAAAAGACAAATAAACAATAAAGATTAATAAATAAATAAAAAATAAGACTCGTAAAGACTAATCAAATACTAATGTCATGAATGAACTTTTAAAAGCTTTCTATTAAAATGTTGTATGACATGTACCAAATACTCGATTTTTAAAATGTGTATTTTGTATAAATTGGCAATTACTTTAAATTCCAAAAGTGGCTTACTCAAACTTAAATAAATCTATTCTTATATTGTTCAAAATAACAATAAATGCTGTAGAAAACTGTATTATCTAATTGGGAATTTTAATTAATTCCCATTTCAAGAGTTAAAGTATAAAACTTTCTAATTTCTCATACAATGTGTCTCAATTTTATTAGGAATCTTAACTATTCCTCAGCTCCTAAATCTCATTACCAGCGTTCCGTCGTTAACTATTCTTCGGATAAAATTTTCTCTAACTTAACGCAATGAAGAAAGCTCTCTGAAAAATGAGGTATTTTACAGGTATGTCGAATAAATTGTTTTGCGAGCCAAGCGCAAGATTATGGCATCGATTTTGATTATCAATCTCATCAAATACCATTTATTCTTTTATTTGAATGATATCATTTTTATATTTGATCAAAATGATATATGAATTACATGTTGTTGTTTCTTACGGTACTTGCAATAAATACAAGACCTCTGTTACGAAGAAAGCGATTTAAGCAGATAGGGAGCGACTCTTGCTTTAGTAGCGCCAGTTAGTGCCAAGAGTACAACTTTGCCAGTCACGCATAACTCATTCGCTTGCACAACCCCTTTTTAAAGGAGGGCACATTTACGCATCTCACAGATAGAACAACCATACCCGAATAGAGATTAGAACACAGGACGTCCATCACAGGGAAGACATGCTATCCCTGTGCCAATCAGAGCCAAGAATACATCTTAGCAGCTTCACTTGCTTACACAACCCCCTTGAAAGAGGGGGGGGGGGAGACACACCTCACAAATAGGACAATGCCTGAACCACGGAGAAGACACGCTACTCCTATACTAGGTCACCGGCATGAATTATATAAGTATATGTAATCGTTGTACCATGCAATTTTATTTTATTTGAGATTAATTGAATTACGTTGAACTCTCATTGTAACGATTAATCGATTTAAAATAAGAAATTTGTTCTCAAATATTATATTGTAATTGTTTTCGACGACCGGCCAGTTCTCCTGAATAAGTGTTTAATAAAATTGTCCATAAAATATTTTATATACCTTTTACTCAAACAATTCCTTTATATTTCTAAACTTAAAATTTTTATAGACATGTAATTTGCATTGTTTTGAAAATTTATGCTAATCTGTTGTCTGCGCATTGCAATTATGTATATATTTTATAATTTGAACTCTAATTTGAAATCTGGACGTAAAAAAATATTCCAAAATTGTAAAAAAAGTAAAACAAAATCCGTTTTGTTGAAATTAAGCCTTTTTGTTTAAAATATAATAAAAGAAAATTAATTTAACACTGAAGTTTTATAGATACTGTAAAATAAATCACACAGAATTAGTTAATTAACATTTATCCGATTCAACAAAAGTTTCGGTACATTAAAATAAGAAAATATCTTTTTGTTGATAAAACTAGTAGTATAATTTTGTAAATCTATTTGTATTACGTTTCAATAATTTAAAAATGAACGACTAGAAGCAATTTTATCATTGTTTTAATTGTGAATTTAATTCTCAAAGATTAAGGTAACGTATTTCAATAGGTATAATAATAAATCATACTTTAAGGAAAATACTGTTCATTACGCAAAAATAAGACGCAGTATTTATCACCAACAATGGAAGAAAAATCCATAAATAAATATTTACTGCAATAAAGGAAACAGTTTTAGCTTCTTTACTTTCAGTTATTTCACTTTGCTTATTATACTCACAGTTGTGTGTGCGTATACGTTATTACTTTTTCTCTTTTGTTTTTATACGAGTATGCCTATATTTATAATTAAATATTTAAGGAAGATTCTGAAGTTGTTAAAAATATATTGTAATAAATCATTAACGTTTTTATTTCAATAAAAATAGCATGTGCTCTGTCGTATTTGAAAATGACATTATGATTTCAAAGAGAAATTAAAATTTACGTATAAGATTTAATATATCTTGTATTGCTCTAAAAATATATCCATTTTAAATGTCAATCATTTCAACTTCTTTTAATATAAGTCTAATTCAAAATAAGTCCAATCCTAAAAAAATAGCAGATTAAATATGTAGTTTAAAACCAATTTTAAAACTATTTTTATTTGACTAATTCGTTGAATTTTATGATTAAATTAAAAATCCATAGATTTACTCCTTATTTTAAAATAAGCATACTGTCTCCTGAAATTTTAGGTTTTCTTTTTCAAAAGCAAAATATTCGTTGTATTGCATTTTTGGTAACAGTTGAAATTTATTTCTATACTAATCTCTCATGTTGGAAAAAAATAATTGCAAGTCTCTCTATAGCATAAATTTGGTATATGAAAACTTAGATTCATAAAATCCACTGAGAATAATAAAACCCCAAATCCATATTAATTTCTGGTACATTTTAATAAAATAAAATCAATAAATTTTTCCATCTCGAAGTAATCTAGTGTTATCAAAGTAATACAAAATTTCCTTTTTCTAAATCTCTTTTAACAAAGTAGAACAACCCCGCTTTTATTTTCTTTCATTCGTTTTTGGAATTCAATAAAGTTTCATAATAACATGTCTTCGGTTTGGAAGTATATATAGAAACAAGAATAGAAAACCGTGTATTCTTGAAATCAAACCAAAGAAATGGGAATAAAGGATTGTATGGAAATTTTGTTTTGCTTTCATCAACATAGACTTTTCTTCAATGTTTTTTAATATCTTGAAATTCCATATAGCGTAGATAATGAAGAAGCAAAAGGAATGATAAAAAAATATCTGAAGTACAGTGAATTATCAATTAGATTTACTTTTTTTATCGAGACTGAAAATTCTGCTGGATTGTCAAATTTAAAATTCGATACTAAGAATTATCTGAATTGAAATTATACTTTTTTTCTGTCTCTCGTTATAACTTTTTTCTCATCGGTTTTATCGTTTATAATATTCATTTTCTCAAAAATGAAATGTGGGGGAATAATTGCATGTATCAAAAATTCAAACACGAGATTTTGACAAATCTTAACATTTCAAATTTCCCTAAAATCGAAAAGCACATTTTTGGATAAATAATCAGCAGGCCTCAGTAGTAAACAGTAACGATGTTTATATAACACGAAGACATTTATACAAATATATACAGTCAATTCTAACTCACAGCAGCATATTACAACGGACAGTAGCCCAGAAGTAGTAATTCGGTCGTAAGAACGACCATATTAGCACTTCCACATAGTATTTAAAGCGGTCAGACAAAATTCTACAGGATAGGGGATATTCGGACCTTCGCTCTGCGTTCTCTCCAAACGGCTGACATTATCCACTGCCAACTCACTACTGCTCCAGATACAACTTGGTACCACTTCCGCAATAAGCATCAGGAATCGCCAAACAGCTCAGTTCAGCAATAGCTTGGCTCCACACGAAGCTGGCACCCCGCCGTTTCTTCGCTGGCATCTCGAAGACACGATACTTGACATGAATCCAACTGCGATTCATTGCTGCTTCAGACTTCCAACCTTTTACAGTCCCCGGGAGGTGACTGAAAAGATTCTGGAACCAATCAGGCGTATCTTGGTTCTTATTCATTAATAATCGCTAAAATGCTCGAAATTTCCAGCAATATCTATTTTGTCGCCAAAGTTGCAAAATTCCTCAACTAATAGTCTCTTAACTTTTCGTCATTGTCTGAGATTACAGACACGGCACCCGATCAGCACCCAACAGAGCTGACTGTAAAATGGTCTTTCCAGTCATTTAACTAATTATGCCTGAAAGTAGCAAGAAGTTTTGTACGATGTATATATCCACAAGTTGTATATTAAAATCTTTCTGTTCCACATTAATTAAGAGGAGCAATAAGTATTTGCCCAAATTTAATGTATATTAAAACAGATGATATCAGTGGCTATCGCACCTGGCAACCAATAATGGAATTAACTCGTAATTGGGTGAAAGATAGTTAAAGATACAGTACAGGGAAAAAGTCAATTAAAAAATTCTTGAGCTCCTTTTATTCAATAAGAAAAGTTATTTCGCGTATAATATTAATAAAAACAAAATAAAATACTCACTCATTTAGTTCCAATTTGCACCTCTTCTGCAGAAAAGATTTATAAATAAAGCAAGGCAAATATTATCAGAAATATTTTTATCTACGTTATCCAAAAGGTTCTACGCCCTAAAGTCGTTATTTATTGCCAGAAAGATTCATTCCACCTGTTGATTAGAGTTGTTGCGTAATAAGTTTTGAAAATAGTGCGTTTAATTATAAGAATGTTACACATTTTATAATTAACATTAGGGCTCTTTAGAGTCTTTTCATACTAAATACAAAGCTCTATCAACTGAAATGTCTCAACAGACATTCTCCCCCTTACATATAGTATCATTTTTTTGAGATATGAAATGTAACTTCGCTTGTTGTCTGCAAGTGAAGACATTATTGTTGTTGCTCAAGTCTTTTTTTACAATGTATAGACAGAAAATTTTTTAAAAATTGAAGCGAATTAACCTTACAATGTGACCATTTTCAAGTTAATGCGGGTCGTCTGCCAGCTAATTTAAATACGGCTACAATATATGAGCAAAAGCTACAATGTATATGTATACTTTGTTATTTCAGGTTGACCTAACATTTATTATACAACTCAATCAATCATTGTAGACTGGTTCCTAATAATAAAAATATGGTGGGACTTAAATATTCAAAAAATTCTGAAAAAACACAAGAAACACACTAACACAAAATCACTAAGCTCTTTGAAAAAACTTACATGCTATAAATTATTATTAGAATCCTAAAAATATAATTTTAAATTTGCTAAGAAAATATAACCTTCAAAAAGAGTTTTGAATTTCAGTTAGATTCGAAAGAAATTATGTATTATAATTACATACAAAATAGCAGTCGAAGGTCAAGGTTTAAGCAAAAAAGTCGTCAGTCAAAACGTTTCCCTCTATTTGATGTCGGATAAAAGTTGTTTTTCTGCATATTGACATTATTTATTTTTACTTTGCAGCATTATCTGTTCACTTTTTATCATATTTTTTAATAGAATTTCAAGGATGAGTCTTGATAATTCCATTTCAAACTATAATTATTCCAGAAAAAAATTGAAACTTATTAAAATAATTATAATTGGCATTTTAATTGACTTTTAATTAGCCTTCTAACAAAAGGATAAGGGCATTCAAGATTAATAATATTATTTCAGGTATAGAAATATTATGTAAAAGTCTCTCGATATAACGGAAAATCTCATCGCCATTAAATGAAAACGATGAAGAATCTCCATTGGTTTCTATGGCAAAGGAAAGAATTTATTAATTGGGATGTCAATAGAAGTTCGTTTCGAGTTAATTGGGATTAAACTATTTCCTTTTTTTGCCTTTCCCTAGGATAAGTAATGGCTTTGTCTTTCATCGAATAATAACGGGATACACGGAAAGAAACTTAGCAGATGTCATTAATTGGTAGCATCTGCCCTTTTAAATAACTTTTATTTTTTCTTGAAGGACTTATTTTATTGAATATTCCAGAGACTTAGAGAGAGATAAATATTGAAGAATAGACAATAGAGGAAGAAAAACAGAAACTTTGCCTTAGTTACAAAAATAAATAGGATGGTTTATTAATTAGAATATCAATGTAAGTTAACTTCAAAACAATTTAGGATTAAATCATACTAACAGTTTTAGTTAACAGTGGAAGTTATCAATTTGGGATTACTGCTTTGCAGATTTGAAAAAAAGAAGTTTTGTGAAAAAATACGAAACCATAGATTGAAAATATATACTGATAATAAAGCTGGATGAGCGTACATCTGTGTTTACACATTATAAACTAGACCATATAATTGGAACTACCAGATTGGAGCCTCCGTGTCCAGAACAAACAGCCTTGTCGGTGTTTCAAGAACCATTGTGTCAATAGTTATGGCAGCGTACACAAACCTGGGTGAGATGTCTTCTGAGGATCACAATAGTGGGCGAAATTCGAAGTTGAATGATCGTGTTTGATAGGTGTTTAAGAGGAGAGCAGCCCGAAATCGCAAGACCACCCCAAATAACGTCCGAGATGAATACCAGCCTTCATAACCCCACACCCCTGCAAAATAATCTTTGAAAAGTGCACTCTACGCATATTCATGGTAGAATAGCTATTCCAAAATCGCTAGTTCTGGAGCAGAATGCTATGAAGAGTCTGCAGTGGTGCTGAGATCACCTAAAAGGGACACAACTAGAATGTGAACAAGGTATTCCGTCTGGTGAATCCACATTTACATTATTCCAGATCGCCGGAAGTGTGTTCGTCTGTTGAACACCGGCAGAAGCATTTCATGTTTGACTGCCTGGTTCCAGCAGTGAAACATATAGATGGTTCTATGATGGTCTGAGGTGCAATATTTTTCCGTACATTGGAGTCTCTAGTTGTCTGAAGGAGGATTATTACAGGACCATTATCGAAGCATTCTCGCAGATCATCTTAACTCTATGCTTCAAGGTCTCTTTCCTGGAGAATGGCATGTGTTACAAGATGACAACGACCCTGTTCACACGTCTCGCTGTGCTCAAACATGGTTACATAAGCATGATGATGAAGTGGAACATCTAACCTGATGTCTTCAATCCAATGACCTGAATAATCATTGAGCCTTTGTGTGGTTTCTTAAAGAACAAAGTACGTGTTCAGTTTTCAAGCACACTATTTGAACTTGGGATAGATCTGTGAGTGGAATGGATGCGAAATCCGAAAACCTTTGTTCAAGTCCTTTATTTAACTATCCCAAGTCGAATGTAAACTGTCATTCAAGCTACAAGAAGCCCATCACCTTACTAATTAAAATTTTGAAAAAATGCTTAAATATGTATTATCTGTGTTTTGAACAAAAATCTAATTTCCATTTTTATTTTATTGTTTTTATTGTGATAAAAACATGTCTTTTTTTTCTTTAAAATATGAGTTTTGACACAAAATTTCAAATATTTTTAAAGGTTTTCTAACTTTTGCTAAGTTTTTTATAACACAGATAAGGGTGTTATTTATGTAGTGTATAAATATTATTGAACTATGTAAATTAGAATTTTTGGTAGAAAGTTTAACGAAAGTGCAATTTTTCGCTAAAATTTGACTAAAATTATCAATATTTCTAAAATTAATAATAATTTTTAAAAAACTGCATTTAAATTTAAAGTTTTATGCCCCACCATCTTAAATAAAAACGTCTATTGTTTCTGGAAATTTAAATATTTCAAAGAAAAAAGTCTCCGAAGGTAGGCACATACCTTAAA
>JAPMOQ010057784.1:39822-58750 GCA_026543055.1 Argiope trifasciata
ACTATTTATAGTTTTTAGATGTATTTTCAAGAAAAAACTATAAATACAAGAACAATTATTTGAAAATATTAGGTTGGTGCGTATGAAATGTCGGATTCTTAAGTGATTGTATAAAACTGCATATCTTTCTTCAAAAGCTGTTTATTCAATCAAAGTATGCTCCATTCGCTTCAATACACTTCTCCCAACGAGATTTTAAAGCGTAGATGCCTGACATAAAAAAATTTTGGTCTTTAGAATTAATAAACTCTAATATCGAGTTTTTTAGACTGTCTTCATTTTCATAGTGTTTGCCCCTTAAAAACAGCTCTAAATGCTTGAAAAAATGAAAATCGGTCGGCGAGAGATCCGGTGAATATGGTGGATGCTGCAAAACTTCATATTCCAGTTCGTTCCAGCTTATTTCGCTCTGTCAGTGCGTGCGGTACCCACTTGCCCATCTTCTTAACCTTGCCAATCTCAGAAAGGTGTCTCAATATCGTTGTATGGTCAACTTTCATCCTGATAGCAAGTTCCCTCGTGGATACGGCTGGATCCGCTTCCACTAGAGCCTTCAGGTCATCATTCTTCACAGACGTTTTGGGTCTTCCGCGCGGCTCATTTTGCAGTGAAAAATCGCCAGTCCGAAATTTTTCGAACCAACGCTGCACTTTCCGATCGTTAACCGTATTCTCCCCAAACGCTTGGTTTATGTTGCGTGCAGCTTTTGCAGCACTATTACCAAGTTTGTACTCATATAAGAAAATGACGCGAATGTCGGCAGAATTCATATCGGCAATAAACTCAAAAGAAATAACAAAAGGGAAGACCTTCGAGAAAACCTATTTTGCTGAAATGAGTCTCTGGCAATGGACAATACGACTATGAATGAGGTTATGCCAAAGACAAAAGTATAACGAAAACAGGGAGACAAACGTCCGCATGTAAAGAGAATCCGACATTTCATACGCACCAACCTAATATAATATATTTTGAGAAACGGGTAAAATTGTAGTAAATTTTAGTGAAATTGAACCAAAACGGTTTGCACTCTACACAAAATGGTAATGTAGCACTCTTATTTTTCATTGTACACAAGTTATTCAATATAAAGATGAATGAAATGAACCAAAATCTAAGAAATATTTTCAGATGCAAAGAAGTTAATGTTAAAAGTATGAGCATGTATGCATTTTTACCATAAATTTACAACTTAGTTTTTCCTAGAAATATCTCTAAAGTATTTTACCGACAATAAAACTTTTGGTTCATTTCATCGCCTACATTATTTAAAAAATACGCTGAAAGTTTTATGTAAATACCTCTATTAGTTTTGGGAATATCGTGTTAACGGTGGAGAATTTTTATGAATATTAGACTTTTGGGAAAATGGAAGCTAAAGACAAATTTTAGTTGAAAAATGTTTGACCTTGGATGACCTTCCTTTTCTTAAAAAAAGATAAACTGTTTTGGAAAGAGAAATGACTGAACTACAAGAAATAATAGGAATTTTAAAAAATTCGCCAATGTAGTCGATAACTAGTGTTTTTAACGTAGTCGGATAACTTAACTGGAAATTTGATATCGTAGATTTATTTATGTATATATTGCGATTTTATGTATATATAACGATTGCGATTTTAACGTTTTGGTTGTTTAACGTTCTATCTTTGAAAGTCTCATAATTGTGCATCTTTTCTAATGTTTTGACACACCAACATAAATTTTTAAGTTTACCAGCATAAAGCAATTGAGGTTAAATAAAATTTTACAAAAATGTGAGCATTAGATAAGGGTCGCAGTTTCCACAGATAAACCAATTTATATTTCGTGATAAAATCGAACACCACTGCTGGAGTAATTAAACTTCTCCCGACACCTTAATTAAAGTTTGATGAAACTCATTAACTTTCTTTTCAATACAGAAGAAGGAATTCGCTTCACGCAAGAAATCAATCGAATCAGAAAGCAAAAGAAAATGTTCGAAAAATATATTGGAAAAGAGGTTTTGGAATTAATTTCCTTTTAATAATTCATGTTGAATAGAATTAGAAACGATGAATAATTCAGGATACAAATTAATAGTCTATTGAAAATAGAATTTTTCACAGGAATGCAATTAAAATGAAATGTTACATATGTTTTAACAGATTTAAAGAAATTATTTAATTACTTTTTTGAAGGAGGAGGGTGAATTGTGGCAGTTATTCGTTCAAGATTTTTAATTGGCAACATTTCTCCAAATAATCAGAAAAGATTTATGTGATTTTTTACTGTATATTTTGATGTCGATTAAAATAAATATCAGTTTGGAAGCATATTTTGTTAATGGAAATAGTTTATGTGTGAAGCATTAGTAATAATCTTAGGGAAATCTTACTTTCTCTCACTGTTCACAATACAAGAAGGGGAGAATCATTTCTTAGTGTGAAATGATTGTTTAACTGTTATACCATAAATTATAGGGAAACATTTTCCGTAGATATGAGGTGAATTATTATGAATGAATTATCTGTTGATATCAGTCAACCCTTCCCGCTTTAAAATTTATATTGATTATTTATCAGTGAAAGTGATAAATATAAAATATAAAATTTTCTTTTTTTAATTACTTCAGCAGCTGATGATACAATATTTGAAAAAAAAAATTATTCCTCTCGGTAAGCTTGAAGGGAAAGGAAGATCCCTTTTCATGTAAATTACTATTTTCAAACTCTCTTCAATCATTAGATAACAATCAATCCTGAAACATTCTCGCATATCTTTTAATTAATTCACCCTCATTTCTCTCTGTATTAAATTGAGGATAAGGCAACTAACACTATTATCAAGATTAGTTCCCCTTCCTAACACCAGATGGCAGCGTATTCTCGTTGTATTGAAAGTTATGCAGACAAAAAAATGTTTGGTTGGCAGTCAGGGAAAGTAGACTTCACGTGAGTTCGACCGATGAGTAGATGGCGAAGAAAAGAGGATAATTTTTTTTTAATATCACACGGAAACCCAGAAAGTTTCTCGTGAAATTAGTACTTTGTGAAGAAAATTTTTATTGTCTTTAATGAATATTCTTAATCGTGATATGGGATTTTTAGTCAAAAATTGTATAAAAATAATAATAAGTGTTTCGATGTGAATAAATGGATGAAACCAAAAAAACTTTTCCCTGTTTTTTGTTAAATACAATCTTTTATTTTTTGCAAACTGGAGTGCAGAATATATTGCTAAAAAAGGGAACAAAGACTTCATTATGGAAATGTCCCTGATGTTCGACAATTGTTAATGGCGTTCACTAAGAGCATGCAAAGTAATTTCATATTACAGATTTTTGGCATGAATATAATATTTTAACTAAATCTTTTTTTGAAAATAAGTGTTTTAGACGCCTTTTTGCAGACCGATTCTTATCAATATTTGGTACAGAATCGCATTCTTAGTCAGAAGATAATTTGATGAAATACAAATCAAATTCAATGTATAGGATATTCTGATCTTGAAAATGATTAAAATAATAAGTGTAAAAGAACGTGACTTTATACAAGGTGTGGCAGAAAACCTCGTATAAACAAATTTCACTATAATTTCGATAAAAATAGTTAAATTAACTAAATAAAACAAATAATAATAATAAAAGGTTTTTTCCAATCAGTAATTCAATATGTTTAAAAGTAGCCGGCTTTTGCAACAATGCAGAGGCTTGAAGGCTTATTGAAAACGGCGGCAAGTCTTTTACTTTTAATTTATTTCATTCCGCAGAATCCATTGCTTTAGATAGTCCAAACTTTTATATTGTTTAATGCGTCCTAGGCTATAAAATGAATCATACACATTAATGAAATTACTTTACACAATAACTAATTTACCCAATGAAACTGATATTCGACGAGTATCGCAGCCATTCTCCAGATGATATCACATCCAGAAAATGTTCCTTCCACCACTTTTCAGACTTTTTAATTTTGTGAACTGATGCAGGGTCTTGTTGAGTTCCCACTTTACATTGCCAAAATGTGTTTTGATTCAAGGAGGTAAAAAAATCATCTAGATTGTCCCACTGGTACACTTTCTGAATAATTTTAGCTCTCTCATTCACAAAAAAAGGGATGTTTTGAAGCTTTTGCAAATTCCACCTCAGAGCATGACTGACTTAGAATTTCTGCGATATTCTACAATTGCTGAAGTGCTTAGTGCGCTTACACACCAGAACCTATATTCTAGGAGTTACGAGCTTCTTACGGCCAGTTTCAAAAGTTTTATTTCGACCAGCATGAGTTTGTTTCTTCATTGACAAACTGACATTTCTGGACTTTGTAATGCTCTGATCCTGTCATTCGTTGAACTGATCTGTACTTTATTTCCACTTCACTAGTGATCTTTCTCATGGGTACCTTCGAATTTCATTGAACTTTCTTTTTGATAACCTTACGACTACTGGAAGAGTTCGCCATATGTTTTAGTTCACTTCATGGAAACTGACCATCATTGCCATATTTCATTCCAAGCTCTTTCAAACGATAGATTGCATGATGCACGGTTTGCCGAGGCACATTAAGCCAACAAACGATTTCATATTTTTCGTACATAATTAAAAAAAACATAAAGTAAAAAATACATTATAAAATATGCTATAATTGAAGTTGCTGACAAAAAGAAATGAACAAAAATTAAAAAGAAATTAATTAACTTTTATTCTATGATGTAATAACTTTGTCCGATTTTTTTACCGCACTCTGTATATTCTTTATTTGAATTTTTTATATTAAACTTATCACAATACCGCAAAGATGAATCTTACGATTCAATTACAAACGTTTCTGTTTAAATGAAAAGTGTAAACATATAAACAAAAAATAAACAAATACGAAATTACTGCAGAAAAGAGAGAGAACAATTTTCTAATTCCATCAGCATCAAAGCGACAATCCAATAAAAAGTTTTGACACAGATAAAATATTATCTTATTTCTATTCTTTTTTCTGAAAGAAAACCAATTTTTATCTACTTTTTATTTCATTTTTTCTACATCCTCATCTTGCCATGATCTGTATTGACTAAAAGTCAACGTTGCAATGACCTATTAAGAAAAAGCCTATATTGATGAAGAGGAAACAAAGCAGTTTCAATTTACCTCTCTTCCGTCAACCTTTTCTTCATACTTATTTGATTTCATTTGATTTTTTAGTTATTTCTATTTCACTTTCTTCAGCTTTTAAAACGAATCGGTAAAATAAATTAAGAGATTTGTTTGATTCCCCTTGTGGCCAGATAATGGAAACAAAAGAATTATTGTTCTCCGTTTGAGAATAAAATATAGGTAATATGATAAGTGTTTTTCTCTATTGGATGTTTTCAGTCGCCCATCGACGAAACAAGATTACTTCGCTTTCTTAAAAGAAGAGTAGGATGGAAAATATTTACAAACAACTTCTAGATTCATTTGAAACCACTTCCAAAGGATATCATTTTAAAGTTTTCTTCTTTTAGATTAGTAGTAAATTATTTTTAACTCAGTAAAAGTTCTTTATAATGAGAATGGATAACTGTGGAAAAAACTGTAATTTAATCGAAGTTTTCTTTGCAAACGAATCGTATGTTGTATAAGATATACTTTTATATACGAATAATATACTGTTTCAGATATACTTTTATAAAGGAATCATATACTTTATAAGAAATTCTGTTATAAACGAAACTTATGCTGTATAAGATGTATTTTGTAAGATGTATATGTACTGTTGTAAACGAATCTGTTTTATATTGTTGTAACTGTTTTAACTTATACTGTTTTATATTGTGGTAAATAAATATTATATTGTATAAGATATGTTTTATAAGCGAATCTTATACTGTATAAGATATAATTTTTGAACCAGTTTATGAGATATAATGTTATCAGCGAATTTTTTGCTGTTTAAAATATAAGGTTGCAACCGAATCTTATACTGTATAAGATATACTTTTTAAATGAATATTACACTTTATAAGATATACTATTATAAACGAATCTTATATTTATACTCGTAAATTTCAAGTTAGCAATGCGAATACCATACAAAGTTTGAGAGCAAAACTTGATTGTTTAAATCATTGTTCCCTCCTGAAATTATTGTTAAATTGAAACATCAAAATTATTTTGAAGAAAGATATTGAACTTCACACCATATTCATTATAAAAAGATATTTTAACAAAAATTTGAAAAGGTTTTCATACCGTCGGAATTATCATTGCTCCCAGAGTTTGGCGATAATCAGCGACTTGGCGATGAATTTGTGACTTTCGAGACAAAATGGTTAATACCTGAAATTGATAATTTTCCTGATCCGACCATTAGGAACCTAGATACACCCTGACTGGCCCAAAAGCTTCCAGCTCCACCCCTCGGAATCTATAAAAGACTGACAGCTATGTAGGTGGTAGTACCGTGAAATATTGAATTGTTCGTTAGTAGGATTCCTGAACTAATGAGTAGTCGGAATCGAAAAAAAACAACAAGTCTTCGAGAAGATTGCGAAGCAAGTGCTGAACTGATCTGTGTGCCTTGTTGTCTATTGAAGATGCAGTGTCATATCCAGTCGACATCGTGACTTGTGTCGTAGCCTATTGTATAGTATCGTCGTGAACGGAGAAGTCGTGAATTGCTGTAATGAGTCGGCAGCTAAAGGGCTAGAAAACGAGTAGCTTCAGTCGTCTTAAGAGATCGTAGAACAAATATCCCCTCTCCTGCTGAATCCTGTCTGACCGCTTTTTGTACTGTTTTGTTCTCACTACTGAATTTTACTGTCTGATGTAGAGTGCTGCTTGCTGTCTAGTGTGTTCGTCTTCACTGTACATATATGTTGTCTGTAAATAGCTGTCGTCTCTGCTCTGTCCGGTCATCGTGTAAATAAACGCCATCATTTATTACATGAAGGCAGTTCTCTGCTGAAGGACTGTTCTTTGTTATTTTTACTATACCTTATATATTATTCTTACTATACATCATACTTTGTTAACTCGTATTGCAATAATACAAAATTATTATACTTAACTACATAATTATTATAAAATTACAATAAAATTTACAAAATATCATATAATTGATTATTAAATAATATTTTACTAAACGCATATAAAATCTAATACAAATATGTATAAATAATGTACTTATTTTCTAAATAATAATTTTATAATGGAGTACTTTAGAACCTAATATATATCTATACAAATTTATTTAATGAAACGCAGAGTCAATTTATAGAGATCTCCAGCTGATAAAACCGCGTACAAGAAAAATAAGGCTTAGTTCATTCCGCCAATTAACTTTCATCACAACAATAAGGAAGGAATAGCAGTAGCTAAATCCACTTACAGAAAATAAAAGTGAATTACTCTCCTCTTCCCACATACATTCATACTTCCTCACATGTAATTTTATCCATTAATCATTGTTGTACTAACCTTTTATTGGTGCATTCCTTTTCTTGCAATGCACAATACTCCCAAAACAATTAAGAATCCAGCAAATGTTATCGAAAATCAGTAGATGGTGCGTCAGGTTTTATTAGCCTAAATGGGATTTGGTAATGAAGCTACTGCAAAGTTTGCTGATTATTTTACTTAACTCTGAAGAAGGAAATCATTAGTTTTTCTATTAAGAAAGTAATTACAATTAATTAATGCATGCGTTTTAGTGTTCTTAATCAGTCTTTAGGTAAGTTTGGGAAAGAATTTTGCATCAGATTAATATTGCAACTCAGACTCGGAATGATTGTTAACAAAATTGCTTAAGTACTCTTAATCAATTTGATTTCCTTTATTTTCGTTGTTGTGGCTATTATAATATTAAGTTCTGAAATATATATTTTGTCATAGGAAATACCACGATTGACCGTTGATATCCCCAGACAAAACTGTTGTTTAGATACATAAAACTTCACACCATCACTGTAAACATAATATGCAGATCATTATTTCTGTGATCTCTACTTATGTACCACATTTAAACTTTAACTTTCTTTTATAAAAAGAAAACAAATGCAATATATATTAATAGTAAGAACTGTTACAAAGCACTGAAAATCTTAATTTTCATATTATAATATCAAATCTATTAAATCTGGATGTTTTAGAACACACTGAATACGAAAAAAATCATTTTGAAATTGTCTTTGTCTTCCAGGCGTTAAATATGATAATGCAAAATGACTAGATGAATGAAATTTCGTATATAAATTCCCGACCACATTCTAAGATTGCTTTCAGATTTTAAACGAAATCCATTTGTGGTAACATTGTTTGTCTGTCTATTGAAATACAAGAGAACTCCCTAACTATAAAACGTAAAAAAATAAGTAGATAAAATAGCAGTAGCACGTAGGTTTAGTATCTAAAACTTCTATCCTTATGAAATTCTGAACCAAATATGAAAATATAAACACTCATAAATGAAATAAGTTACGAGAAAGAAATTATTCATGAAATTTGGTATGAAATCTTTTAATTATAAATATTGTTTTGCGTAAAATTTTGATTTCAGTTGGTAGATAAAAACCCTCCAAAATCCATAATAGCACAATGGATTCAATAAATAGACTAGATTGACACTAATATATATTTCTTAATCATTATTTGCGAATGTTATGAAAGGCATTCACTTACTTATCCAAGATTTGCATCGTTATGCGCAAGAAACGGGATAAGGCTTTTTGAGAGCGTGCAAGAAAACTTTCGCAAGATTTCTGCCGCTGATTTATTAATACGAGATGCAAATATCCTGTCTAATGCATGTTTGTAAATATTATACAAATTAATTTTCAAGTTGTACACAATGAAATATATGATATTAAAATTTTGAATTCTATTATTTATGGCACGTAAAGTATTATATCAATTTGATAATTGCCAGTGTTTTATGGCAGAAAATAAAAGGGAAAATCGTTTTAGCATTAGTAATTCTTCTCACTAATATGTATTTTTTTAAAAACCATGAAATTATTTATATTATCAAGAGCAATTTTTTTTACTTTCCTAATTACGAAATACAGAGAAAGTATTGTAATCGTAAAAATAATTTTGAATTTGCCATTTTAGCAAAAATTCAAGTCTTAGATCTTTCTGATTTCGAAAACCACATTTTTGAAAAATGTTTGTGTGTCTCTTTATGACAAAGATAACTCCAAATCGCTGTGAGCTATACAGATGAAATTTGGTATATAATCTTTTCATCAAATTTGTAGGTATATGTCAGCATTTGAGAAAATTCCGTTCTGAGAATCTTCCTGTCCAAACGTTCGAGTATAAGTTAACACGATAACAACAAAAAAAGGATGGAAAATAATTCTGTACACAGATTTAAAATTTATAGTGCAGACACCTACCAACTTTTGAGACAACTTGTTGACTGTCTACCGGTCTGTACTTGCAGAAACCTGTTAACGCGATAGTTCAGGTAATAGGTAATGACGGAAATATATCAAATTATGTATGGGATTTTGTGACTACAATTACAGTTTTGTGTCAAATTTTTGTTTCAATCGAGTAGGAAAAACACATACTATACATAAATTTAGTTTTCAGATGTTTAACTGCTTATCAGGGATTAATCGGGAAAAATTTCTCCAACAATCTCACAATAAATTCAGTAAAAAGTTATTATTAAATGATAATATTTCTTAAACATAGTACACTAATTCTGTAACAAACTTTGTCTGGAATAACAATTTTATTGGAAAATATGCAATAAAGTTTTGGAGAAATCTCTTTAGCTGGCCCTTTATTGAAATACCTTCTATGAATAAAATATAAAAAATATATTTAAAGAATTGAAACGCACACTTTTCAGGTGAGTATTACTACAAATTACTATTTCATTTAAAGATTTAATTTTGAGCTTTACCTACATGGAATACTCAAAAGCTCTAAACAATTTTACGATAAATAAGGGCATCATTTAATATATGTAAGCCTTTTTTCTTACAAGAGAATCAGAAAAGTATTTTGATTCAAAAAATATTGTTATTAACACTTTTTTTTTCAAATTATTAAAAAAACCCAGCTGGAATCATCTGGCCAAAACATTTCTCATATTCTCTTATAAACTTGCCCTTCCAGAGAGTCCCTTAAATGGCATTAGCGTACAATAATTACGAAATGTTAATTTTTGACATGAATTTTACATTTTTACAAATAAACTATTTTTTACAATATTTTCCTTGGAGAGTATTATTGGCGAATAATTTGGCCTATCATGCATTAATAACATCAGAAAATTCTTTTTTTTTGTTTTATATATATTTTCCACAACCGATTAAAGTAAAAATCAGTCAGAAAACTGATCTTGATGTCCCAAAATTCCACATTTGATATATTTACATCATCGTGTTTTTCCATTTTTTTCAGCTTACATGTTTTTGAATATACAGATCGACAGACAGCCCATTAGTTTCTGGATTTTCTCAAAACTGAATATGTATTTCTACAAATTTTATCTATATAGCACTCTATTTTTGTAATGATCATGTTAACCTATATGCGAATCTTCAGACAGATGGAGATTCGAATAAATAGATAATTAATAATTCACTAAATAGATTTTAATGAAAATTTAACAGAAATCTGTAAAATTGGTGCAAGGACAGTACTTCAAATTTCACATTCTAGCTTGTAGAGTGTATATCTTTTTCATTGACAGACAGACATAAGATTGTATATTGTCTAAAAATTGGAATCGAACTCAGGAAGGTCTAAAACGTCTGGTTTTTTCAAAATCTCAAGTTCGGATTTTTTGACGATTATTAGACATTATCTTAATTAAGTATCGAGAAAGTAAATACTTATACGTTTTTAAGGATAATAATAATTTAAAGGTTTCAATTTATTAATTCATCTAAATTTTTGTGTAAAATACTGCAACTTCATTTAATTACTTCTCATTAAATTGCAATCATCAGAATCGTGATTTAACATTTCTCATTTTAGATTTTTCAAAAACTATTTCATAATGTAAAAATCTCAGAATATTATAATCAAAACGATTAAACAAAGTTTTAATTGCTCACAAATGTCCAAATAAATCAAATTTTTAAATTACCCCTATTCAGAATATTTTCCAATACCAAGGAAGATTCCATTTTCCTTTTGCATTCTTCATTAGCCTCTCAAATCCTCAGTAAAGCCCCATTCTTTGTTAAAACTATTCCCAGCCTTATTAAAGTGAAAAGACAAAGGCAACCAAATTTCGGAAGTCGAATAGTTTTCCTTCCTCATCATTAGCTGAAACACAAAACCTTTACGTATCTTGGAATCGCTGACGGCATTGGTGATTTAATCCGAGTTAGTCCTGAGGGAATAAACAATGACAGCCTAATTAATAAGCTACATTGCTTAGAATGGACATCTAATGAAGAAGAATTTGCTTTACTTCCCCTAAATGACGTTTGGAGTGCTTATTATCAATACAAAAGAAACAGTATAAATAATGATTGGAATATTGAATTTATTTGCTGATGTTTCGTTAATAGTGCCTCATAAAATTTTAATAATGAATTATATTGCTTTGTTTCAATTTTCAATTGAATGAATAGATAATGATTATTGATTCAGATTCATTCCCTCGATGCTTCTTTATGATTCGTTTTAAATCTGTTTTAGAAATAATATTTTAAAACGAATATGGGATTAAGAATAATATGTATTTGATATTTTTTGTCACTTATTGGTTTGTTAGTAAATTAGATTACATTAGTAAATATAAGGTTTTCTTAGTAAATTAGATAACATTAGTAAATAGTACATTGTTTGTTAGTAAATAGAAGGTTTTCTTAGTAAACAAGATTACATTAGTAAATAGTAGATTGTTTGTTGGTAAATAGAAGGTTTTCTTAGTAAATTAGATTACATTCAGGCTTCAAAGACCCTTACTTGCTCATCTCGAAATGTTGATGAGAAGTTCCCTGCATGGTAGTTGGTTCTCGTAACCATTGAGAGTTTACAAAAATGTGGAAGTCAGGCTCATCCCATCGATGACGGAAAGGGAAAGGTTGTACTGTAGCCGGTTATAGCCCTTAGGACAGATCCTGCCACTGTTGCTGTTGCGCAGGTCCGGTCATTCAGTTTTATTTACCCATGCGCCTTCAAATGGGACGAAGAATCAATGATATGACTTTTCACTTCAAAGAAGTGGTTTACATTATTTAGAAAAATATACTCTCGAGTTCACTATTGAATTGATGTGAGATAGCGATATTCAAAATTTTATAATTTGTTCACTTGTGGTCATAGAATTTTGGAACATATTCTGTTTCAAATTTTAGTGAGTCAAATATATTTTAATGAATACAATAAAGAGGATCAAAAATCTGATTAAAGCTTTAGATTTCCTAATTTTTGATATGTTTATTTATTGATCTTAAAAGTATAATTTCTTGCGTAATTCAAAGCATTTTCCTAATTGGAAACAGACACCTATCTGTAACGATTTAGAAAGTAACTATTGAGGCAATATTAAACAAAATAGTGTAACAAACAGAAGAATAGCTAGCTCCTTTGCAAATATGAAGAAAACAGTCACTCAACTTCTTGCTGTTAAGAATGTAGGATTTTTCTTATGTGTCAGCTGTGTTGTGACTATAGCTCATTACATTTTAATTACAATTTGATTTCAACTAGCCGAAGTTTGTCATTCATACATCATACTTTAGGCGCAAATTTTTGACTGAGGGATTAAAGAATTATAGATCAAATACAATTTTATTTATTATCTGGGGAGCAATAGTCACTAACAATTCGATACACAATGAAAACATAAACGATTTAGATAAATCTGTATTAGCTTAGATTGTGTGTTAATCGTGTTGTATGTAATTATTTGTGACTTCAGCTGATTAGATTTTAAATGCCTTTTGTTTGAGATAGCCGGTATTTATCATTCTTAAATCACTCAGTCACAAATTTGGTTCCCACAGAGGCACTTGAGAGCGTGCATTCTGGGTCTGAGATTGGCATCCTCTTTATTTTGGATTGAAGGGGTTTGGACTCCTCTTTAGGCGCCAAATTGTGACTAAATAATCTAAGAATGATAGACACCGACTCTCTCAAATATAATTATATTTCTGATCTATTGAGCTACAGTCTTAAATTATTCGATTTAACACAATTAACACATAAAACAATTTAGATAAATAATAACGAGTTTATATTTTTTACAGCTACCTGACAAATTGACTACATGTTTTTCTCTGTAACGACTAGAAGGCTATTGTTCTGTTTGTTGCAACATTCTTTATGAAGTAAATGAAAGGAATTCAGCACCACAAGGAATTCCGTAATAAGTTTCTAAATATTCATCAATAACGTACTTCGCATGAAAATGATAATTTTATATGAGTTTTAACATGCTTATGAATAAAACATTCGGTTTATTTTCATAATAAGTAAAGACATGCCTTTTATTTCAATTTTATTAACTAAAAGACGTTTATTTAAAAAGTTGCTCCAAGCTATAAAACATAAGTAGGAAATAAAATATAGTTAAACATATCTGCCGGCGAACTTTCAGAACTAACAGCATTAATTCACTTCCAAAACAAAAACAATACTTTTCTAACGGTCAACTTTATTCTTTAATTTTAGTGTTTCCCATTATCTACAGCGCAGATTATTAACAAAACTATAAAGAACAAAGCAAGTGTTATTGAAAACCTCGAGACGGTGCTTCCGGTTTTATTAGCTAAAATGGGATTTGGTAACGGAAGAGCAGCAGTGTTTACAGCCCGATTTTACTTAATTCTGATAAAGTAGTTTCGTTTCTTTTCCGGAAAAAGTGCCTGAAATGGAGTTACAATTAATTATGGATTTTTTTTTGTGTGTGTGTTCTTTATAAAAGCTTAAGAAAAGACAGTATTTCAATATCACAAGTAGGTTTGTGATATATCACTCGAAAAGGTTGAGATATTTAATCTAACTTAGGCATTTTACTTATTGTATGGTAGGTCTTATTTTGTGCATTACTAAGAAATCTATACCTATAATAAAGCTCAATGTGTGTGTGTGTGTTGGCGCCCTACAGATCAGACCGTTGGACCTACATCTACCATATTTGGCATGTGTATACCTTGGAGGTCAGGAATGTGCAACTGGGAGCTCTTTTTTCGATATTTTAATTAGAATTCGAATTAATTAAAATTTAAGCGAAATTACGACGTTTTTCCGCTATAACTTCCGAAAATAATATCGCAAAAACATGATTTTTACATCAATTTAAAGATTACAAAATGTAGCTTTCTAATGCTATCAGAGTTTTAAGATATAACTTAACCTTCTATTTTTAACGATTTTTTAAAGAAATATTTTAACCATGTTTTTAAGCACGTGACTGGATAAAATAAAAGAAAACAATGACGAAAGTTCAAATTAAAAAAAAAAACTATTGCAAATTAAATCTAAAGAAATGCTACTTTTAGCACGTGGCTGTATAAAATAAAAAAATATATAAAATGTGCTATTTTCTAAAAAAATTTATGCAAAGCAAAGGTTTCTATAATCGTTTGCAATATCTAAATAATTAATTCAACAAATCTTCTTGCTTGCGGTAAACCTGATTGAATTAAAACAATATATGCATTGAAATCCCGACTATAATCGTTTGCAATATCTGTATTTCTATAATCGTTTGCAATATCTGCATCATTAATTCAATATTTTTTTCCCATTATAAAATGTGATAGTTTCTAAAAAATAAATGCAAAGCCAGGGTTTCTATAATTGTTTGCAACATCTAAAACATTTATTCAATATTTTTTCCCGTTTCCGCTTTCTTTAAAAAAACATATTTAATATTTTGGCGACATCACCGAAAAAAAAACATTTTTAATATTTTGGAAGCATAACCGATAAATTATTAGAGCATTAAATTTAAAAAGTTTTTACGAATAAAGTAACCGACTTGTTAACTACTAATAACTGAATCTTTTATCTTTAACTATTTTTTTAAATTTTGTATTTATTTTAAAGAAAAAATATTTTTTTATCTATATTCATAATAAAGCTCAATGCATGTGCGTTGGCTCTCTACAGGTCAGACCGTGGAATCAACAACTACCAAATTTGGTACATGTATACTTTGGGGATTGGAAATGTGCACCTCGGACTCTTTTTTTCGAATTTTTAAATTAGAATTTGAATTAATTAAAAACAAAGAGAAATTTCAACATTTTTCCGCTATAACTTCCGAAAATATTATCGCACAAGCATGATTTTAACATCAAGCTAAAGATGAAAAAAACTAGCTTTTTTATTGTATCAGTGTTTTAACATATAACTTAAACTTCTATTTTAAACGAATTGTTAAAAAAATGTTCTAACCATATTTTCAACAATATATTTCGGATAAAACAATGAAATCTAATCTGCAAGAGCACGTCAAACGGAAAAAATTAGGTTTTATCACCTAATTGCCATCATTTTGACGGAAGCTCAAATTTTAAAAAAAAATCCACTATTACTGCAAATTAAATCTAAAAAATTTAACTTTCAGCACGTGACTGGATAAAATAAAATGAATATAAAATGAGATATTTTCTTTAAAAAATGCAAGGCAAAGGATTCTATGATCGTTTGCAATATTTAAATCATTAATTCAATAATTTTTCTTTTTTTATACAGGATTGAATTTGTACAGAATCAAATTCCGGTCCAATGGCTAGTTTGTAAAATATTATTAATAGACATATATATTGCTTAATACTATTAATTTGATCTAAATGAAGTAAATAATTACATTTTATGTAGCTTGAGTCAAATACATTTATGAATAATGAGATTTCTTTATACTTTGCTCTGTGAGCCATATTTTACAAAATATTTTTTATTAATATTTTAAATAAAAGTTGCTACATCAATCAGTCTTCTAAATCAATCATTAAAACTGACTGATTTATAAAATTAAAGAATTTATTAGGAAAACATGTTCTTTTAGAACTTTCCGTCCATCATCTTAAACAAAATATTAATTTGAGGCCAATCAATGCCCGGAATTACTTCAAGGCTAATGAATAGGTGATTTAATTGAAAATTTTAGAACGTATTACTTATGGCAAACCAGCTGGTCGCCAAGGGTGGCTAGTACTTGATAAAATAAGATATCCAACAGAAGAAGCTTTGCTGTTTTTCCATTTAACATATTTTACATCTGAAAATAAAATATGTTTTATTAGAAATTTGCTAGAGCGTAGGAAAATTTGCGTTTTTATCTGTATCAAAGTATCTATGATTTTCTTTTGTAATCACTGCAACAATAAAAATATGTAACGCAATTTTTTCTTTAGAATTAGCAAAATAGGCTTCTTTTTAATAGATTTTTCATATAAATAAAGATAAAAATATTTTTTGTGCCATATAATGATTTTATTAACAGATTTACAAAAAGATATTTCTATTAATAAAAGCATTCTATGGTACGAGTGTACAATAATCTATCATCGTTTGTACATTAGCAAATATAGATCTTAACATAAGAATCATAAACTAACAATTTTCAAGCGTAAAAGTTTTAAATTTTCGCAAGTATTGCTACGAATGTATAAAATTTCTTCTCTCTGCAATTAGCCCCTTTGCAAAGAAGATAGCTTAATATAATGCTAATAACACCCCAGCGTATATAAATATACATATGCCAGATAAACAGTCATTTTCAGACTCAAATATCAACGCTCCATCAAAATTCTGACAGGGATTTTTTTTCTAGATTAAAATGCCTTTACTGTTAATACTTCGAATAAGACAGACTAAAATAACTCCTGAATTAAAAAAAGTTTTTTTATATGCAAAACATTTATTCTTCCTCCAATCGTGAAAACATGACAAAGACTTATTTCGCGAAAAATATCATGGCCTACATGTACACATGGTTCCTGATTAAAAATATTTTTAAACCGTAACGAGGGGACAACAAACAAGCAGGTTTCAAAAAGAAACCATCTGAGAGTTTCTTTGAGCTTCAGATGTAAGAAATGAAACTTTTCTACCCATATTGAATAAAAAAAATAATATCCAGTTCTAAAAGATTCGGAAAAAACTTCCATAATAGCAATTGTGAAAGAAATGTATTCTCCTACCAGAATGATTTAGCCTTCATTTCAGAAATGTCGCATTATGCGATTTGAAAGGCCTCTTTTTTTCTATATGGCAGAGAAAGAATTGCAATCTGACGTCTCCGCCAGCTTCAAAGCGATTTAATAGTCAGCAATATCTGTTTCGAGAAAATAATCCCATATGAATTTTTTTTGAGGCAAAGAGTGTATCAAAATATAAGTGATAAACAGTGCTTTATTACTCTTCGAATACACAGGAATGAGAAGAACATAACAATTAGAGACTTTCCATTAGAAATCTGGGAAAACAGTTATGTTTGATCTGAATTTAAGAATGGAATTCAAAGCTCAGATTGTTTTCTATGATTAGGATTCCATAAAAGTATAAAATGTCGCAGATGTTATTTGAAAAGGGAATTTGCAAAATTGGGTGATAAATTATAAAATTTTTAATTCCCTTTCCTATATAAAAAATAAACCAATGAAAAAATATTTTCCTGAAATTTTCTTGCAAACTTTTTTATAAACGCATTTCCCTGGAACTTTCTCATAGACTCCTCAAAACAGAGCCTTTTCAGGAAAGTTTCTCTCATATTCTCTAATAAAATTATTATCCCTTTCTTCCGTAGCATATTCTGGACCATGTGCAAGGCTATGAACACCACGGATTTACAGTTTCATCAGATATATATTTTCACTAGTTTGGATTCTTATTTTCAAGAAAAATAATTACTTGCTTATTTCTAAAATAAAATGGTATTTGTGAATTAGTGGTAAGGAACTGACGAGTAATAATTACAAAAGTTTGAACGTTTTTTTTTCACTAAATCTATCATATGATATCTGGCAACTTTATGAATTTTAGGCACTCTTTTTTTGACCGAATGAAACCAAACTCTGATATAGAATTACCCTATACATACTAGTATATCCTGTATTTACGAGATTACATACTAGACTTCATTTATTTACGTAATTGTATTTTTGAGGTATCGAGATTATAATGATAAAAATATAGACAAATAGATGGTCAGACATTTAAATATATATTTAGCTAAAATTGGATAAAAAATTCTACACTTTAAATGCTGAAACTGTCGAATAAGATTTTGTTTCCCTAAGCTGCTTCGTTCTGGAATAATTGCATTGACATACATTACAAAATGCAGTTTATCAGCCTTCTTAATGGAGTTATTTTCAAATCAATATGGATCGATATTTTAGATTCTAAACTTTTGATAAAATAGTTTATAAAGATGTGCTAAATTGGTAGATCTTTAGATGTCGTAATTAACATGTTCGCATATACTCAAACAGCCGAAAACACAACCATGAATTGGAAGCCTGCTGCAGAATTTGGCAGAAATGAACAAATTTGGAGTAGAAACTATTTACTAACTTTCACCCATATAAATTGAAAAGCTGAACACACAATCATAAACTGGAAGTCTACAGCAAAATTTGGTAGAAATCTACAAATTCAGAGTAGAAACCATTTGTAGAAACCAGTTACTAACTTTCACCCATCCAAATAGAGTGTTTCTGTTATTGCGATCACAGACAGTAAACATAATATGTTCTTCGGATTCAGGAGGGTTAAAAAATTTAAAATGGTTAAAATGGTTAATGGTTAAATGCTTTTAATGCTGTGAATTAAAGTATTAAAAGAGTTAAAAAGAAGAAATTTTAGAACCATGCAAGCCTCTGAAGGGCCGATTAGCAGCTTTGGAATTTTTACTTAAATGGGAACCGTGTCAGAGTGCAGTCTATCCTTATGCACTTGGCATTGTTGAGACAAATCACACAGTCTAAGTACCATTGCAAGAGTTTGAAAACTGTAAGGAAAATACCTGTTCCTTTGTAGATAAAAATTCTTAGGAAAATT